>SSNP01000079.1:2060712-2137972 GCA_006937955.1 Pachypanchax playfairii | reverse complement strand
CTCTCACACCTGCTGCAGCTCACATCTCCTGCTGCAGCTCTCACACCTGCTGTAGCTCTCACACCTCCCGCTGTAGCTCTCACACCTGCTGCAGCTCACACACCTGCTGCAGCTCTCACAGCTGCTGCAGCTCACACACCTGCTGCAGCTCACATCTCCTGCTGCAGCTCTCACACCTGCTGTGGCTCTCACACCTGCTGCAGCTCTCACACCTGCTGCTGTAGCTCTCACACCTGCTGCAGCTCACATCTCCTGCTGCAGCTCTCACACCTCCTGCTGCAGCTCTCACACTTACTCCGGCTCACACACCTGCTGCAGCTCTCATACCTCATGCTGCAGCTCTCACACCTGCTGTAGCTCACATCTCCTGCTGCAGCTCTCACACCTCCTGCTGCAGCTCTCACACCTGCTGCAGCTCTCACACCTGCTGCAGCTCTCACACCTGCTGTAGCTCTCACACCTCCCGCTGTAGCTCTCACACCTGCTGCAGCTCACACACCTGCTGCAGCTCTCACACCTGCTGCAGCTCACACACCTGCTGTAGCTCACACACCTGCTGCAGCTCTCACACCTGCAGCAGCTCTAACACCTGCTGCAGCTCTCACACCTGCTCCAGCTCTCAGAACTGCTGAAGCTCTAACACCTGCTGCTGCAGCTCTCACACCTGCTGCAGCTCTCACACCTGCTGCAGCTCTCACACATGCTCCAGCTCTCCCACCTGCTGCAGCTCACATCTCCTGCTGCAGCTCTCACACCTCCTGCTGCAGCTCTCAAACCTGCTGCAGCTCTCACACCTGCTGTAGCTCTCACACCTCATGCTGCAGCTCTCACACCTGCTGCAGCTCTCACACCTGCTGCAGCTCACACACCTGCTGCAGCTCTCACACCTCCTGCTGCAGCTCTCACACCTGCTGCAGCTCACACACCTGCTGCAGCTCTCACACCTCCTGCTGCAGCTCTCACACCTGCTGCAGCTCTCACACCTGCTGCAGCTCTCACACCTGCTGCAGCTCTCACACCTGCTGCTGCAGCTCTCACACCTGCTGCAGCTCTCACACCTGCTGCAGCTCTCACACATGCTCCAGCTCTCACACCTGCTGCAGCTCACACACCTGCTGCAGCTCTCACACCTGCTGCAGCTCTCACACCTCCTGCTGCAGCTCTCACACCTGCTGCAGCTCTCACACCTGCTGTAGCTCTCACACCTCCCGCTGTAGCTCTCACACCTGCTGCAGCTCACACACCTGCTGTAGCTCACACACCTGCTGCAGCTCTCACACCTGCTGCAGCTCTCACACCTGCTGCAGCTCTCACACATGCTCCAGCTCTCACACCTGCTGCAGCTCACATCTCCTGCTGCAGCTCTCACACCTGCTGTAGCTCACACACCTCCTGCTGCAGCTCTCACACATGCTGCAGCTCACACACCTGCTGTAGCTCTCACACCTCATGCTGCAGCTCTCACACATGCTGTAGCTCTCACACCTGCTGTAGCTCTCACACCTCCCGCTGTAGCTCTCACACCTGCTGCAGCTCACACACCTGCTGTAGCTCACACACCTGCTGCAGCTCTCACACCTGCTGCAGCTCTCACACATGCTCCAGCTCTCACACCTGCTGCAGCTCACATCTCCTGCTGCAGCTCTCACACCTCCTGCTGCAGCTCTCAAACCTGCTGCAGCTCTCACACCTGCTGCAGCTCTCACACCTGCTGTAGCTCTCACACCGCCTGCTGTAGCTCACACACCTGCTGCAGCTCTCACACCTGCAGCAGCTCTAACACCTGCTGCAGCTCTCACACCTGCTCCAGCTCTCACACCTGCTGAAGCTCTCACACATGCTGCTGCAGCTCTCACACCTGCTCCAGCTCTCACACCTACTCCCGCTCCCACACCTGCTGCAGCTCTCACACCTGCTGTAGCTCTCACACCTCCTGCTGTAGCTCTCACACCTGCTGCAGCTCTCACACCTGCTGCAGCTCTCACACCTCCTGCTGCAGCTCTCACACCTACTCCGGCTCACACACCTGCTGCAGCTCTCATACCTCATGCTGCAGCTCTCATACCTCATGCTGCAGCTCTCACACCTGCTGTAGCTCTCACACCTGCTGTAGCTCTCAAACCTGCTGCAGCTCTCACATCTCCTGCTGCAGCTCTCACATCTCCTGCTGCAGCTCTCACACCTCCTGCTGCAGCTCTCAAACCTGCTGCAGCTCTCACACCTGCTCCAGCTCTCACACCTACTCCAGCTCACACACCTGCTGTAGCTCTCACACCTCCTGCTGCAGCTCTCACACCTGCTGCAGCTCTCACACCTGCTGTAGCACTCACACCTCCTGCTGTAGCTCTCACACCTGCTGAGGCTCACACACCTCCTGTAGCTCTCACACCTGCTGTAGCTCACACACCTGCTGCAGCTCTCACACCTGCTGCAGCTCTCACACCTACTCCTGCAGCTCTCACAGCTCCTGCTGTAGCTCTCACACCTGCTCCAGCTCTCAGAACTGCTGAAGCTCTCACACCTGCTGCTGCAGCTCTCACACCTGCTCCAGCTCTCACACCTTCTGCAGCTCTCACACATGCTCCAGCTCTCACACCTGCTGCAGCTCACATCTCCTGCTGCAGCTCTCACACCTGCTGAGGCTCACACACCTGCTGCAGCTCACACACCTGCTGCAGCTCTCACACCTGCTCCAGCTCTCACACCTACTCCAGCTCACACACCTGCTGCAGCTCTCACACCTGCTGTAGCTCTCACACCTCCTGCTGTAGCTCTCACACCTGCTGCAGCTCTCACACCTGCTGCAGCTCTCACACCTGCTGCAGCTCTCACACCTACTCCGGCTCACACACCTGCTGCAGCTCTCATACCTCATGCTGCAGCTCTCACACCTGCTGTAGCTCTCACACCTCATGCTGCAGCTCACACTCCTGCTGCAGCTCTCACACCTGCTGTAGCTCTCACACCTGCTGCAGCTCTCACACCTACTCCGGCTCACACACCTGCTGCAGCTCTCATACCTCATGCTGCAGCTCTCACACCTACTCCGGCTCACACACCTGCTGCAGCTCTCATACCTCCTGCTGCAGCTGTCACACCTGCTGTAGCTCTCACACCTCCTGCTGCAGCTCTCACACCTGCTGCAGCTCTCACACCTGCTGCAGCTCTCACACCTCCTGCTGTAGCTCTCACACCTGCTGCAGCTCACACACCTGCTGCAGCTCACATCTCCTGCTGCAGCTCTCACACCTGCTGTAGCTCTCACACCTCCTGCTGCAGCTCTCACACCTGCTGCAGCTCTCACACCTGCTGTAGCTCTCACACCTCCTGCTGCAGCTCTCACACCTGCTGCAGCTCTCACACCTGCTGTAGCTCTCACACCTCCTGCTGTAGCTCTCACACCTGCTGCAGCTCTCAAACCTGCTGCAGCTCTCACACCTGCTCCAGCTCTCACACCTACTCCAGCTCACACACCTGCTGCAGCTCTCACACCTACTCCTGCAGCTCTCACAGCTCCTGCTGTAGCTCTCACACCTACTCCTGCAGCTCTCACACCTCCTGCTGTAGCTCCCACACCTGCTGAGGCTCACACACCTCCTGTAGCTCTCACACCTGCTGTAGCTCGCACACCTGCTGCAGCTCTCACACCTGCTGTAGCTCTCACACCTGCTGCAGCTCTCACACCTCCCGCTGTAGCCCTCACACCTGCTGCAGCTCTCACCCCTGCTGTAGCTCTCACACCTCATGCTGCAGCTCTCACACATGCTGTAGCTCTCACACCTGCTGTAGCTCTCACACCTCCCGCTGTAGCTCTCACACCTGCTGCAGCTCACACACCTGCTGCAGCTCTCAAACCTGCTGCAGCTCTCACACCTGCTGTAGCTCTCACACCTCATGCTGCAGCTCTCACACATGCTGTAGCTCTCACACCTGCTGTAGCTCTCACACATGCTGTAGCTCTCACACCTGCTGCAGCTCTCACACCTCCTGCTGCAGCTCTCACACCTGCTGTAGCTCTCACACCTGCTGCAGCTCACACACCTGCTGTAGCTCACACACCTGCTGCAGCTCTCACACCTACTCCAGCTCACACACCTGCTGCAGCTCTCACACCTGCTGCAGCTCTCACACCTGCTGCAGCTCTCACACCTGCTGCAGCTCTCACACCTCCTGCTGTAGCTCTCACACCTGCTGCAGCTCACATCTCCTGCTGCAGCTCTCACACCTCCTGCTGCAGCTCTCAAACCTGCTGCAGCTCTCACACCTGCTGTAGCTCTCACACCTCCTGCTGCAGCTCTCACACCTGCTGCAGCTCACACACCTGCTGTAGCTCACTCACCTGCTGCAGCTCTCACACCTGCTGCAGCTCTCACACCTGCTGCATCTCTCACACCTGCTGCAGCTCTCACACCTTCTGCTGCAGCTCTCACACCTGCTGCAGCTCTCACACATGCTCCAGCTCTCCCACCTGCTGCAGCTCACATCTCCTGCTGCAGCTCTCACACCTCCTGCTGCAGCTCTCAAACCTGCTGCAGCTCTCACACCTGCTGTAGCTCTCACACCTGATGCAGCTCTCACACTTCCTGCTGCAGCTCTCACACCTGCTGCAGCTCTCCCACCTGCTGCTGCTCTCCACCTCCTGCTGCAGCTCTCACACCTACTCCGGCTCTCACACCTGCTGCAGCTCTCACACCTCCTGCTGCTGCTCTCACACATACTCCGGCTCACACGCCTGCTGCAGCTCTCACACCTGCTGCAGCTCTCATACCTGCTGTAGCTCTCACACCTCCTGCTGTAGCTCTCACACCTGCTGCAGCTCTCACACCTGCTGCAGCTCTCACACCTGCTGCAGCTCTCACACCTCCTGCTGCAGCTCTCACACCTGCTGTAGCTCTCACACCTCCTGCTGTAGCTCTCACACCTGCTGCAGCTCACATCTCCTGCTGCAGCTCTCACACCTCCTGCTGCAGCTCTCAAACCTGCTGCAGCTCTCACACCTGCTGTAGCTCTCACACATGCTCCAGCTCTCCCACCTGCTGCAGCTCACATCTCCTGCTGCAGCTCACACACCTGCTGCAGCTCTCACACATGCTGTAGCTCTCACACCTGCTGTAGCTCTCACACCTCCCGCTGTAGCTCTCACACCTGCTGCAGCTCACACGCCTGCTGTAGCTCACACACCTGCTGCAGCTCTCACACCTGCTGCAGCTCTCACACCTGCTGCAGCTCTCACACCTGCTGCAGCTCTCACACCTCCTGCTGCAGCTCTCACACCTGCTGCAGCTCTCACACCTGCTGCAGCTCACATCTCCTGCTGCAGCTCTCACACCTCCTGCTGCAGCTCTCAAACCTGCTGCAGCTCTCACACCTGCTGTAGCTCTCACACCTCATGCTGCAGCTCTCACACATGCTGTAGCTCTCACACCTGCTGTAGCTCTCACACCTCCCGCTGTAGCTCTCACACCTGCTGCAGCTCACACACCTGCTGCAGCTCTCACACCTGCTGCAGCTCTCACACCTACTCCAGCTCACACACCTGCTGCAGCTCTCACACCTGCTGTAGCTCTCACACCTCCTGCTGCAGCTCTCACACCTGCTGTAGCTCTCACACCTGCTGTAGCTCTCACACCTCCTGCTGTAGCTCTCACACCTGCTGCAGCTCACATCTCCTGCTGCAGCTCTCACACCTCCTGCTGCAGCTCTCACACCTGCTGCAGCTCTCACACCTGCTGCAGCTCACACACCTGCTGCAGCTCTCACACCTGCTCCAGCTCTCACACCTACTCCAGCTCACACACCTGCTGCAGCTCTCACACCTGCTGTAGCTCTCACACCTCCTGCTGTAGCTCTCACACCTGCTGCAGCTCACATCTCCTGCTGCAGCTCTCACACCTCCTGCTGCAGCTCTCAAACCTGCTGCAGCTCTCACACCTGCTGTAGCTCTCACACCTCATGCTGCAGCTCTCACACATGCTGTAGCTCTCACACCTGCTGTAGCTCTCACACCTCCCGCTGTAGCTCTCACACCTGCTCCAGCTCTCAGAACTGCTGAAGCTCTCACACCTGCTGCTGCAGCTCTCACACCTGCTCCAGCTCTCACACCTTCTGCAGCTCTCACACCTCATGCTGCAGCTCTCACACGTGCTGTAGCTCTCACACCTGCTGTAGCTCTCCCACCTCCCGCTGTAGCTCTCACACCTGCTGCAGCTCACATCTCCTGCTGCAGCTCTCACACCTCCTGCTGCAGCTCTCAAACCTGCTGCAGCTCTCACACCTGCTGTAGCTCTCACACCCCCTGCTGTAGCTCTCACACCTGCTGCAGCTCTCACACATGCTCCAGCTCTCACACCTGCTGCAGCTCTCACACCTCCCGCTGTAGCTCTCACACCTCCTGCTGCAGCTCTCAAACCTGCTGCAGCTCTCACACCTGCTGTAGCTCTCACACCTCGTGCTGCAGCTCTCACACATGCTGTAGCTCTCACTCCTGCTGTAGCTCTCACACCTCCCGCTGTAGCTCTCACACCTGCTGCAGCTCTCACACCTGCAGCAGCTCTACCTCCTGCTGCAGCTCTCACACCTGCTGCAGCTGTCACACCTGCTGTAGCTCTCACACCTCCTGCTGGAGCTCTCACACCTGCTGCAGCTCTCCCACCTGCTGCGGCTCTCACACCTGCTGCAGCTCTCACACCTCCTGCTGCTGCTCTCACACCTGCTGTAGCTCTCACACCTCCCGCTGTAGCTCTCACACCTGCTGCAGCTCACACACCTGCTGCAGCTCTCACACCTGCTGCAGCTCACACACCTGCTGTAGCTCACACACCTGCTGCAGCTCTCACACCTGCTGCAGCTCTCACACCTGCTGTAGCTCTCACACCTCATGCTGCAGCTCTCACACCTGCTGTAGCTCTCACACCTCCTGCTGCAGCTCTCACACCTACTCCAGCTCTCACACCTGCTGCAGCTCTCACACCTCCTGCTGCAGCTCTCACACATGCTGTAGCTCTCACACCTGCTGTAGCTCTCACACCTCCTGCTGTAGCTCTCACACCTGCTGAGGCTCACACACCTCCTGTAGCTCTCACACCTGCTGTAGCTCCCACACCTCATGCTGCAGCTCTCACACCTGCTGTAGCTCTCACACCTGCTGTAGCTCACACACCTGCTGCAGCTCTCACACCTGCTGCAGCTCACACACCTGCTGCAGCTCTCACACCTGCTGCAGCGCTCACACCTCATGCTGCAGCTCTCACACATGCTGTAGCTCTCACACCTGCTGTAGCTCTCACACCTCCTGCTGTAGCTCTCACACCTGCTGAGGCTCACACACCTCCTGTAGCTCTCACACCTGCTGTAGCTCACACACCTGCTGCAGCTCTCACACCTGCTGTAGCTCACACACCTGCTGCAGCTCACACACCTGCTGTAGCTCTCACACCTCCTGCTGCAGCTCTCACACCTGCTGCAGCTCTCACACCTGCTGTAGCTCTCACACCTCCCGCTGTAGCTCTCACACCTGCTGCAGCTCCCCCTCCTGCTGTAGCTCTCACTCCTGCTGTAGCTCACACACCTGCTGCAGCTCTCACACCTGCTGCAGCTCACACACCTGCTGCAGCTCTCACACCTGCTGCAGCTCACACACCTGCTGCAGCTCTCACACCTGCTGTAGCTCTCACACCTCATGCTGCAGCTCTCACACATGCTGTAGCTCTCACACCTGCTGTAGCTCTCACACCTCCCGCTGTAGCTCTCACACCTGCTGAGGCTCACACACCTGCTGTGGCTCTCACACCTGCTGCAGCTCTCACACCTGCTGCAGCTCTCACACCTGCTGCAGCTCTCACACCTGCTGCAGCTCTCACACATGCTCCAGCTCTCCCACCTGCTGCAGCTCACATCTCCTGCTGCAGCTCACACACCTGCTGCAGCTCTCACACCTGCTGCAGCTCTCACACCTTCTGCAGCTCTCACACATGCTCCAGCTCTCACACCTGCTGCAGCTCACATCTCCTGCTGCAGCTCTCACACCTGCTGAGGCTCACACACCTCCTGTAGCTCTCACACCTGCTGCAGCTCACATCTCCTGCTGCAGCTCTCACACCTCCTGCTGCAGCTCTCAAACCTGCTGCAGCTCTCACACCTGCTGTAGCTCTCACACCTCATGCTGCAGCTCTCACACATGCTGTAGCTCTCACACCTGCTGTAGCTCTCACACCTCCCGCTGTAGCTCTCACACCTCATGCTGCAGCTCTCACACATGCTGTAGCTCTCACACCTGCTGTAGCTCTCACACCTCCCGCTGTAGCTCTCACACCTGCTGCAGCTCACACACCTGCTGCAGCTCTCACACCTGCTGCAGCTCACACACCTGCTGCAGCTCTCACACCTGCTGCAGCTCACACACCTGCTGCAGCTCTCACACCTGCTGCAGCTCTCACACCTGCTGCAGCTCCCACACCACCTGCTGCAGCTCTCACACCTCCTGCAGCTCTCACACCTGCTGCAGCACTCACCCCTCCTGCTGCTGCTCTCACACCTGCTGCAGCTCTCCCCCCTCCTGCTGCAGCTCTCCCACCTGCTGCAGCTCTCACACCTGCTGTAGCTCTCACACCTCCTGCTGTAGCTCTCACACCTGCTGCAGCTCACACACCTGCTGCAGCTCACATCTCCTGCTGCAGCTCTCACACCTGCTGTAGCTCTCACACCTCCTGCTGCAGCTCTCACACATGCTGCAGCTCTCACACCTGCTGTAGCTCTCACACCTCCTGCTGTAGCTCTCACACCTGCTGCAGCTCTCAGACCTCCTGCTGCAGCTCTCACACCTGCTGCAGCTCTCACCCCTGCTCCAGCTCTCCCCCCTGCTGCAGCTCACATCTCCTGCTGCAGCTCACACACCTGCTGCAGCTCTCACCCCTGCTGTAGCTCTCCCACCTCCTGCTGTAGCTCTCACACCTGCTGCAGCTCTCACACCTCCTGCTGCAGCTCTCACACCTGCTGCAGCTCTCACACATGCTCCAGCTCTCCCACCTGCTGCAGCTCACATCTCCTGCTGCAGCTCACACACCTGCTGCAGCTCTCACTCCTGCTCCAGCTCTCCCCACCTGCTGCAGCTCACATCTCCTGCTGCAGCTCTCACACCTGCTGCAGCTCTCACACCTGCTGCAGCTCTCACACCTGCTGCAGCTCACATCTCCTGCTGCAGCTCTCACACCTGCTGTAGCTCACACACCTGCTGCAGCTCTCATACCTCATGCTGCAGCTCTCACACCTGCTGTAGCTCTCACACCTCCTGCTGCAGCTCTCACACCTGCTGCAGCTCACACACCTGCTGCAGCTCTCACACCCCTGCTGTAGCTCTCACACCTGCTGCAGCTCTCACACCTGCTGTAGCTCTCACACCTCCTGCTGTAGCTCTCACACCTGCTGCAGCTCTCAGACCTCCTGCTGCAGCTCTCACACCTGCTGCAGCTCACAACACCTGCTGCAGCTCTCACACCTGCTGAGGCTCACACACCTCCTGTAGCTCTCACACCTGCTGTAGCTCTCACCCCTCCTGCTGTAGCTCTCACACCTGCTGCAGCTCTCAGCCCTCCTGCTGCAGCTCTCACACCTGCTGCAGCTCTCGCCCCTCCTGCTGCAGCTCTCACACCTACTCCGGCTCACACACCTGCTGCAGCTCTCACATCTCCTGCTGTAGCTCTCACACCTGCTGCAGCTCTCACACCTGCTGCAGCTCTCACACCTGCTGTAGCTCTCACACCTCCTGCTGTAGCTCTCACACCTGCTGCAGCTCACATCTCCTGCTGCAGCTCTCACACCTCCTGCTGCAGCTCTCAAACCTGCTGCAGCTCTCACACCTGCTGCAGCTCACACACCTGCTGTAGCTCACACACCTGCTGCAGCTCACACACCTGCTGCAGCTCTCACACCTCTCCAGCTCTCACACCTACTCCAGCTCACACCCCTGCTGCAGCTCACATCTCCTGCTGTAGCTCTCACACCTGCTGCAGCTCACACACCTGCTGCAGCTCACATCTCCTGCTGCAGCTCTCACACCTGCTGTAGCTCTCACACCTGCTGCAGCTCTCATACCTCATGCTGCAGCTCTCACACCTGCTGTAGCTCTCACACCTGCTGTAGCTCTCACACCTCCCGCTGTAGCTCTCACACCTGCTGCAGCTCTCATACCTGCTGCAGCTCTCACACATGCTCCAGCTCTCCCACCTGCTGCAGCTCACATCTCCTGCTGCAGCTCTCACACCTGCTGCAGCTCTCACACCTGCTGCAGCTCTCACACCTGCTGCAGCTCTCACACCTCCTGCTGCAGCTCTCACACCTGCTGTAGCTCTCACACCTGCTGTAGCTCTCACACCTCCCGCTGTAGCTCTCACACCTGCTGCAGCTCTCACACCTGCTGTAGCTCTCACACCTGCTGCAGCTCTCACACCTGCTCCAGCTCTCACTCCTGCTGCAGCTCACATCTCCTGCTGCAGCTCTCACACCTGCTGTAGCTCTCACACCTGCTGTAGCTCTCACACCTCCTGCTGTAGCTCTCACACCTGCTGCAGCTCTCAGACCTCCTGCTGCAGCTCTCACACCTGCTGCAGCTCTCACACCTGCTGCAGCTCTCACACCTCCTGCTGCAGCTCTCACACCTACTCCGGCTCACACACCTGCTGCAGCTCTCACACCTCCTGCTGTAGCTCTCACACCTGCTGCAGCTCACATCTCCTGCTGCAGCTCTCACACCTCCTGCTGCAGCTCTCAAACCTGCTGCAGCTCTCACACCTGCTGCAGCTCTCACACCTGCTGTAGCTCTCACACCTCATGCTGCAGCTCTCACACATGCTGTAGCTCTCACACCTGCTGTAGCTCTCACACCTCCTGCTGTAGCTCTCACACCTGCTGCAGCTCTCACACCTGCTGCAGCTCTCACACCTGCTGTAGCTCTCACACCTCATGCTGCAGCTCTCACACATGCTGTAGCTCTCACACCTGCTGTAGCTCTCACACCTCCCGCTGTAGCTCTCACACCTGCTGCAGCTCTCACACCTGCTGTAGCTCTCACACCTGCTGCAGCTCTCACACCTGCTGTAGCTCTCACACCTCCTGCTGTAGCTCTCACACCTGCTGCAGCTCTCACACCTGCTGTAGCTCTCACACCTGCTGCAGCTCTCACACCTGCTGTAGCTCTCACACCTCCTGCTGTAGCTCTCACACCTGCTGCAGCTCACATCTCCTGCTGCAGCTCTCACACCTCCTGCTGCAGCTCTCAAACCTGCTGCAGCTCTCACACCTGCTGCAGCTCTCACACCTGCTGTAGCTCTCACACCTCCTGCTGCAGCTCTCACACCTGCTCCGGCTCACACACCTGCTGCAGCTCTCACACCTCCTGCTGCAGCTCTCACACCTGCTGCAGCTCTCACACCTGCTGTAGCTCTCACACCTCCTGCTGTAGCTCTCACACCTGCTGCAGCTCACATCTCCTGCTGCAGCTCACACTCCTGCTGCAGCTCTCCCTCCTGCTGCAGCTCTCACACCTTCTGCAGCTCTCACACATGCTCCAGCTCTCACACCTGCTGCAGCTCACAGCTCTTGCTGTAGCTCTCACACCTGCTGTCGCTCTCACACCTCCTGCTGTAGCTCTCACACCTGCTGCAGCTCTCAGACCTCCTGCTGCAGCTCTCACACCTGCTGCAGCTCTCACACCTGCTGCAGCTCTCACACATGCTCCAGCTCTCCCACCTGCTGCAGCTCACATCTCCTGCTGCAGCTCTCACACCTCCTGCTGCAGCTCTCAAACCTGCTGCAGCTCTCACACCTGCTGCAGCTCTCACACCTGCTGCAGCTCTCACACCTCCTGCTGTAGCTCTCACACCTGCTGCAGCTCTCACACCTCCTGCTGCAGCTCTCACACCTGCTGCAGCTCTCACACCTGCTGCAGCTCTCACACCTCCTGCTGCAGCTCTCACACCTGCTGTAGCTCACACACCTGCTGCAGCTCTCACACCTGCAGCAGCTCTAACACCTGCTGCAGCTCTCACACCTGCTCCAGCTCTCACACCTACTCCAGCTCACACACCTGCTGCAGCTCTCACACCTCCTGCTGTAGCTCTCACCCCCGCTGCAGCTCACCTCTCCTGCTGCAGCTCTCACACCTCCTGCTGCAGCTCTCAAACCTGCTGCAGCTCTCACACCTGCTGCAGCTCTCACACCTGCTGTAGCTCTCACACCTCCTGCTGTAGCTCTCACACCTGCTGCAGCTCTCACACCTGCTGTAGCTCTCACACCTGCTGCAGCTCTCACACCTGCTGTAGCTCTCACACCTCCTGCTGCAGCTCTCACACCTGCTGCAGCTCTCACACCTGCTGTAGCTCTCACACCTCCTGCTGTAGCTCTCACACCTGCTGCAGCTCACATCTCCTGCTGCAGCTCTCACACCTCCTGCTGCAGCTCTCACACCTGCTGCAGCTCTCACACCTGCTGCAGCTCTCACACCTCCTGCTGCAGCTCTCACACCTACTCCGGCTCACACACCTGCTGCAGCTCTCACACCTCCTGCTGTAGCTCTCACACCTGCTGCAGCTCACATCTCCTGCTGCAGCTCTCACACCTCCTGCTGCAGCTCTCACACCTGCTGCAGCTCTCACACCTGCTGCAGCTCACACACCTGCTGCAGCTCTCACACCTGCTGCAGCTCACACACCTGCTGCAGCTCTCACACCTCATGCTGCAGCTCTCACACCTGCTGTAGCTCTCACACCTGCTGTAGCTCTCACACCTCCCGCTGTAGCTCTCACACCTGCTGCAGCTCTCACACCTGCTGTAGCTCTCACACCTGCTGCAGCTCTCACACCTGCTGTAGCTCTCACACCTCCTGCTGTAGCTCTCACACCTGCTGCAGCTCACATCTCCTGCTGCAGCTCTCACACCTGCTGCAGCTCTCACACCTGCTGCAGCTCTCACACCTGCTGCAGCTCTCACACATGCTCCAGCTCTCACACCTGCTGCAGCTCACATCTCCTGCTGCAGCTCTCACACCTGCTGAGGCTCACACACCTCCTGTAGCTCTCACACCTGCTGTAGCTCTCACACCTCCTGCTGCAGCTCTCACACCTACTCCTGCTCTCACACCTGCTGCAGCTCTCACACCTCCTGCTGTAGCTCTCCAACCTGCTGCAGCTCTCACACCTGCTCTAGCTCTCACACCTCCTGCTGCAGCTCTCACACCTGCTGTAGCTCTCACACCTCCTGCTGTAGCTCTCACACCTGCTGCAGCTCACATCTCCTGCTGCAGCTCTCACACCTCCTGCTGCAGCTCTCAAACCTGCTGGAGCTCTCACACCTGCTGCAGCTCTCACCCCTGCTGCAGCTCTCACACCTTCTGCAGCTCTCACACATGCTCCAGCTCTCCCACCTGCTGCAGCTCACACCCCCTGCTGTAGCTCTCACCCCTCCTGCTGCAGCTCTCACACCTGCTGCAGCTCTCACACCTGCTGCAGCTCTCACACCTCCTGCTGCAGCTCTCACACCTGCTGCAGCTCTCACACCTGCTGCAGCTCTCACACCTGCTGCAGCTCACATCTCCTGCTGCAGCTCTCACACCTGCTGTAGCTCACACACCTGCTGCAGCTCTCACACCTGCTGTAGCTCTCACACCTGCTGCAGCTCTCACACCTGCTGTAGCTCTCACACCTCCTGCTGTAGCTCTCACACCTGCTGCAGCTCACATCTCCTGCTGCAGCTCTCACACCTCCTGCTGCAGCTCTCAAACCTGCTGCAGCTCTCACACCTGCTGTAGCTCTCACACCTCATGCTGCAGCTCTCACACATGCTGTAGCTCTCACACCTGCTGTAGCTCTCACACCTCCCGCTGTAGCTCTCACACCTGCTGCAGCTCTCACACCTGCTGTAGCTCTCACACCTGCTGCAGCTCTCACACCTGCTGTAGCTCTCACACCTGCTGCAGCTCTCACACCTGCTGTAGCTCTCACACCTCCTGCTGCAGCTCTCACACCTGCTGCAGCTCTCACACCTGCTGTAGCTCTCACACCTCCTGCTGTAGCTCTCACACCTGCTGCAGCTCACATCTCCTGCTGCAGCTCTCACACCTGCTGCAGCTCACACACCTGCTGCAGCTCTCACACCTGCTGTAGCTCTCACACCTCCTGCTGTAGCTCTCACACCTGCTGCAGCTCACATCTCCTGCTGCAGCTCTCACACCTCCTGCTGCAGCTCTCACACCTGCTGCAGCTCTCACACCTGCTGCAGCTCTCACACCTGCTGTAGCTCTCACACCTCATGCTGCAGCTCTCACACATGCTGTAGCTCTCACACCTGCTGTAGCTCACACACCTGCTGCAGCTCACACACCTGCTGTAGCTCTCACACCTCCTGCTGCAGCTCTCACACCTGCTGTAGCTCACACACCTGCTGCAGCTCTCATACCTCATGCTGCAGCTCTCACACCTGCTGTAGCTCTCACACCTCCTGCTGCAGCTCTCACACCTGCTGTAGCTCTCACACCTGCTGCAGCTCTCATACCTGCTGCAGCTCTCACACCTGCTCCAGCTCTCCCACCTGCTGCAGCTCACATCTCCTGCTGCAGCTCTCACACCTCCTGCTGCAGCTCTCAAACCTGCTGCAGCTCTCACACCTGCTGCAGCTCTCACACCTCCTGTAGCTCTCACACCTGCTGTAGCTCTCACACCTCCTGCTGTAGCTCTCACACCTGCTGAGGCTCACACACCTCTTGCTGCAGCTCTCACACCTACTCCGGCTCTCACACCTGCTGCAGCTCTCACACCTCCTGCTGCAGCTCTCACACCTACTCCGGCTCTCACACCTGCTGCAGCTCTCACACCTCCTGCTGCAGCTCTCACACCTGCTGCAGCTCTCACACCTGCTGCAGCTCTCACACCTGCTGCAGCTCACATCTCCTGCTGCAGCTCTCACACCTCCTGCTGCAGCTCTCAAACCTGCTGCAGCTCTCACACCTGCTGCAGCTCTCACACCTGCTGTAGCTCTCACACCTCCTGCTGTAGCTCTCACACCTGCTGCAGCTCTCCCACCTGCTGCAGCTCTCCCGCCTGCTGCAGCTCTCACACCTCCTGCTGCAGCTCTCACACCTGCTGCAGCTCACATCTCCTGCTGCAGCTCTCACACCTCCTGCTGCAGCTCTCAAACCTGCTGCAGCTCTCACACCTGCTGCAGCTCTCACACCTGCTGTAGCTCTCACACCTGCTGTAGCTCTCACACCTCCCGCTGTAGCTCTCACACCTGCTGCAGCTCTCACACCTGATGCAGCTCTCACACCCCTGCTGCAGCTCTCACACCTGCTGCAGCTCTCACACATGCTCCAGCTCTCACACCTGCTGCAGCTCACATCTCCTGCTGCAGCTCTCACACCTGCTGCAGCTCTCACACCTGCTGCAGCTCTCACACCTGCTGCAGCTCTCACACCTGCTCCAGCTCTCACCCCTGCTGCAGCTCTCCCCCCTCCTGCTGCAGCTCTCACACCTGCTGCAGCTCTCACACCTGATGCAGCTCTCACACCTCCTGCTGCAGCTCTCACACCTGCTGCAGCTCTCACACATGCTCCAGCTCTCCCACCTGCTGCAGCTCACATCTCCTGCTGCAGCTCTCACACCTCCTGCTGCAGCTCTCACACCTGCTGCAGCTCTCACACCTGCTGCAGCTCTCACACCTGCTGTAGCTCTCACACCTGCTGTAGCTCACACACCTGCTGTAGCTCACACACCTGCTGCAGCTCTCACACCTACTCCAGCTCACACACCTGCTGCAGCTCTCACACCTGCTGCAGCTCTCACACCTGCTGCAGCTCTCACACCTGCTGCAGCTCTCACACCTCCTGCTGCAGCTCTCACACCTGCTGCAGCTCACACACCTGCTGTAGCTCTCACACCTGCTGCAGCTCACATCTCCTGCTGCAGCTCTCACACCTCCTGCTGCAGCTCTCACACCTGCTGCAGCTCTCACACCTGCTGCAGCTCTCACACCTGCTGTAGCTCTCACACCTCCCGCTGTAGCTCTCACACCTGCTGCAGCTCACACACCTGCTGCAGCTCTCACACCTGCTGCAGCTCTCAAACCTGCTGCAGCTCTCACACCTCCTGCTGCAGCTCTCAAACCTGCTGTAGCTCACACACCTGCTGCAGCTCACACACCTGCTGCAGCTCTCACACCTGCTGTAGCTCATACACCTGCTGCAGCTCTCACACCTCCTGCTGCAGCTCTCACACCTGCTGCAGCTCTCACACCTCCTGCTGCAGCTCTCACACCTGCTGCAGCTCTCACACCTGCTGCAGCTCTCACACCTGCTCCAGCTCTCACACCTGCTGCAGCTCACATCTCCTGCTGCAGCTCACACACCTGCTGCAGCTCTCACACCTGCTGCAGCTCTTACACCTGCTGCAGCTCTCACACCTCCTCCTGCAGCTCTCACACCTCCTGCTGTAGCTCTCACAGCTCCTGCTGCAGCTCTCACACCTGCTGCAGCTCTCACACATGCTCCAGCTCTCACACCTGCTGCAGCTCACATCTCCTGCTGCAGCTCTCACACCTGCTGCAGCTCTCACACCTGCTGTAGCTCTCACACCTCCTGCTGTAGCTCTCACACCTGCTGCAGCTCTCACACATGCTCCAGCTCTCACACCTGCTGCAGCTCACATCTCCTGCTGCAGCTCACACACCTGCTGTAGCTCACACACCTGCTGCAGCTCTCACACCTGCTGCAGCTCTCACACCTGCTGCAGCTCTCAAACCTGCTGCAGCTCTCACACCTCCTGCTGCAGCTCTCAAACCTGCTGCAGCTCTCACACCTGCTGTAGCTCACACACCTGCTGCAGCTCACACACCTGCTGCAGCTCTCACACCTGCTGCAGCTCTCACACCTGCTGTAGCTCACACGCCTGCTGCAGCTCACACACCTGCTCCAGCTCTCACACCTGCTGCAGCTCACACACCTGCTGCAGCTCACACACCTGCTGTAGCTCTCACACCTGCTGCAGCTCACACCTCCTGCTGCAGCTCTCACACCTGCTGCAGCTCTCACACCTGCAGCAGCTCTAACACCTGCTCCAGCTCTCACACCTGCAATTCAGCACCTGATGTTTGTACCACACTGGTAGTATCAAGTCCCTGTGGTTGAAAATCGTTTTTTTGTAAATACATGTTTTGCTCTCTGCAAGTTTTCTCACTGCCCTGTTTCCAGATTGAAGACAGATCTCTCAGCTACCTGTACACAGTATCAGTCTCCTGGCTTCCTCCATGTGCTCACCTTGCTGTTACAACCTGTTTACCAGTGTTATTCCTGCCTGTCCTGCTCTCCAACAAACCTGCTGCTCTGGACCCTTGTTCAAAGCCACCACTCCACCCTCCCTCTGAGCTTCAAGACAAGACAGCACCGCTGTGGACCAGATCTCCACCACCAGATCTGAGGTGGACGAGGAGGAGTGTTGTAGAAAAATTCCATATGAATAAATCAGCTGAGGGAATATTATAAAAAATAATTGATTATAAAATCATTCTTATTGAGAGTCAGTCAAACAGCCGATACATCAGAATGAGACTCTAAAACCTGATGAGCTGTTTTATAGTGGAGATACAGAGAGACTATCAGAACCCTGAACACCATCAGAACAAAGGACATCATCTTAACCCTGGACATCTGGACATCATCAAAACCCTGGACACCATCAGAACCCTGAACACCATCAGAACACTGGACATCATCTTAACCCTGGACATCTGGACATCATCAAAACCCTGGACACCATCAGAACCCTGGACATCATCTTAACCCTGGACATCATCTTAACCCTGGACATCATCTTAACCCTGGACATCTGGACATCATCAGAACCCAGAACACCATCAGAACACTGGACATCATCTTAACCCTGGACATCTGGACATCATCAGAACCCTGAACACCATCAGAACCCTGGACATCATCTTAACCCTGGACATCTGGACATCATCAGAACCCTGGACACCATCAGAACCCTGGACATCATCTTAACCCTGGACATCAACAGAACCCTGGACACCATCAGAACCCTGGACCTCATCAGAACCTTGGACGTCAACAGAACCCTGGACACCATCTGAACCCTGGACATCATCTTAACTCTGGACATCATCTTAACCCTGGACATCATCAGAACCCTGGACATCATCTTAACCCTGGACGTCAACAGAACCCTGGACATCATCTTAACCCTGGACATCAACAGAACCCTGGACCTCATCAGAACCCTGGACGTCAACAGAACCCTGGACACCATCAGAACCCTGGACATCATCAGAACCCTGGACATCATCTTAACCCTGGACCTCATCAGAACCCTGGACGTCAACAGAACCCTGGACACCATCAGAACCCTGGACATCATCAGAACCCTGGACCGTATCAGAACACTGGACCTTATCAGAACCCTGGACCTTATCAGAACCCTGGACCGTATCAGAACACTGGACCTCATCAGAACCCTGGACCTCATCAGAACCCTGGACATCATCAGAACCCTGGACCTTATCAGAACCCTGGACCTTATCAGAACCCTGGACCTCATCAGAACACTGGACATCATCAAAACCCTGGACATCATCAGAACCCTGGACATCATCAGAACCCTGGACCTCATCAGAACCCTGGACATCATCAAAACCCTGGACATCATCAGAACCCTGGACATATCAGAACCCTGGACCTTATCAGAACCCTGGACCGTATCAGAACACTGGACCTCATCAGAACCCTGGACCTCATCAGAACCCTGGACATCATCAGAACCCTGGACCTTATCAGAACCCTGGACCTTATCAGAACCCTGGACCTCATCAGAACCCTGGCCCTCATCAGAACCCTGGACCTTATCAGAACCCTGGACCTCATCAGAACCCTGGACCTCATCAAAACCCTGGACATCATCAGAACCCTGGACATCATCAGAACCCTGGACCTTATCAGAACCCTGGACCGTATCAGAACACTGGACCTTATCAGAACCCTGGACCTTATCAGAACCCTGGACCGTATCAGAACACTGGACCTCATCAGAACCCTGGACCTCATCAGAACCCTGGACATCATCAGAACCCTGGACCTTATCAGAACCCTGGACCTCATCAGAACACTGGACATCATCAAAACCCTGGACATCATCAGAACCCTGGACATCATCAGAACCCTGGACCTTATCAGAACCCTGGACATCATCAAAACCCTGGACATCATCAGAACCCTGGACATCATCAAAACCCTGGACATCATCAGAACCCTGGACATCATCAGAACCCTGGACCTTATCAGAACCCTGGACACCATCAGAACCCTGGACACCATCTTAACCCTGGACATCATCAAAACCCTGGACATCATCAGAACCATGGACATCATCAGAACCCTGGACCTTATCAGAACCCTGGACCGTATCAGAACACTGGACCTCATCAGAACCCTGGACCTTATCAGAACCCTGGACACCATCAGAACCCTGGACACCATCTTAACCCTGGACATCATCAAAACCATGGACATCATCAGAACCCTGGACCTTATCAGAACCCTGGACCGTATCAGAACACTGGACCTCATCAGAACCCTGGACCTTATCAGAACCCTGGACCGTATCAGAACACTAGACCTCATCAGAACCCTGGACCTTATCAGAACCCTGGACCTTATTAGAACACTGGACCTCATCAAAACCCTGGACGTCATCAAAACCCTGGACATCATCAGAATCCTGGACCTTATCAGAACACTGGACCTCATCAGAATCCTGGACCTCATCAAAACCCTGGACATCATCAGAACCCTGGACCTCATCAAAACCCTGGACATCATCAGAACCCTGGACCTTATCAGAACCCTGGACCGTATCAGAACACTGGACCTTATCAGAACCCTGGACCTTATCAGAACACTGGACCTCATCAAAACCCTGGACATCATCAGAACCCTGGACGTCATCAGAACCCTGGACCGTATCAGAACACTGGACCTCATCAGAACCCTGGACCTTATCAGAACACTGGACCTCATCAGAACCCTGGACCTCATCAAAACCCTGGACATCATCAGAACCCTGGACCTCATTAAAACCCTGGACATCATCAGAACCCTGGACCTTATCAGGACCCTGGACCTCATCAAAACCCTGGACATCATCAGAACCCTGGACCTTATCAGAACACTGGACCTCATCAGAACCCTGGACCTCATCAGAACCCTGGACCTCATCAAAACCCTGGACGTCATCAGAACCCTGGACCTTATCAGAACCCTGGACCTTATCAGAACCCTGGACCGTATCAGAACACTGGACCTTATCAGAACCCTGGACCTTATCAGAACACTGGACCTCATCAGAACCCTGGACCTCATCAAAACCCTGGACATCATCAGAACCCTGGACCTCATCAGAACCCTGGACCTCATCAAAACCCTGGACGTCATCAGAACCCTGGACCTCATCAGAACCCTGGACGTCACCAGAGCCCTGGACCTTATCAGAACACTGGACCTCATCAGAACCCTGGACCTCATCAAAACCCTGGACATCATCAGAACCCTGGACCTTATCAGAACCCTGGACCTTATCAGAACACTGGACCTCATCAGAACCCTGGACGTCATCAAAACCCTGGACATCATCAGAACACTGGACCTCATCAAAACCCTGGACATCATCAGAACCCTGGACCTCATCAGAACCCTGGACCTCATCAGAACCCTGGACCTCATCAGAACCCTGGACCTTATCAGAACCCTGGACCTTATCAGAACACTGGACCTCATCAGAACCCTGGACCTCATCAAAACCCTGGACATCATCAGAACCCTGGACATCATCAGAACCCTGGACCTTATCAGAACCCTGGACCTCATCAAAACCCTGGACATCATCAGAACCTTGGACGCCATCAGAAATCTGGACATTATCAGAACTCTGAATGTAATCAGAACTTTGGACATCATCAGCACCCTTGACCTTATCAGAACTCTGGACCTCATCAGAACTCTGGTTGTCATCAGAACCCTGGACCTTATCAGAACTCTGGACCTCATCAGAACTCTGTTTGTCATCAGAATCCTGGACCTTATCAGAACTCTGGACCTCATCAGAACTCTGGTTGTCATCAGAACCCTGGACCTTATCAGAACTCTGGACATCATCAGCACCCTTGACCTTATCAGAACTCTGGACCTCATCAGAACCCTGGACCTAATCAGAACCCTGGACCTCATCAAAACCCTGGACATCATCAGAACCCTGGACCTCATCAGAACCCTGGACCTCATCAGAACTCTGGTTGTCATCAAAACCCTGGACCTTATCAGAACTCTAGACATTATCAGAACTCTGGACATCATCAGCACCCTTGACCTTATCAGAACTCTGGACCTCATCAGAACTCTGGTTGTCATCAGAACCCTGGACCTTATCAGAACTCTGGACCTCATCAGAACTCTGGTTGTCATCAAAACCCTGGACCTCATCAGAACCCTGGACCTTATCAGAACACTGGACCTCATCAGAACCCTGGACCTCATCAAAACCCTGGACATCATCAGAACCCTGGACCTCATCAGAACCCTGGACCTCATCAGAACCCTGGACCTTATCAGAACCCTGGACCTTATCAGAACACTGGACCTCATCAGAGCCCTGGACCTCATCAAAACCCTGGACGTCATCAGAACCCTGGACCTTATCAGAACACTGGACCTCATCAGAACCCTGGACCTCATCAAAACCCTGGACCTCATCAAAACCCTGGACATCATCAGAACCCTGGACATCATCAGAACCTTGGACGCCATCAGAAATCTGGACATTATCAGAACTCTGAATGTAATCAGAACTCTGAATGTAATCAGAACTTTGGACATCATCAGGACCCTTGACCTTATCAGAACTCTGGACCTCACCAGAACTCTGGTTGTCATCAGAACCCTGGACCTTATCAGAACTCTGGACCTCATCAGAACTCTGGACCTCATCAGAACCCTGGACCTTATCAGAACTCTGGACCTCATCAGAACTCTGTTTGTCATCAGAATCCTGGACCTTATCAGAACTCTGGACCTCATCAGAACTCTGGTTGTCATCAAAACCCTGGACCTCATCAGAACCCTGGACCTCATAAAAACCCTGGACCTCATCAGAACCCTGGACCTCATCAGAACCCTGGACCTCATCAGAACCCTGGACCTCATCAGAACCCTGGACCTCATAAAACCCTGGACCTCATCAGAACCCTGGACCTCATCAGAACCCTGGACCTCATCAGAACCCTGGACCTTATCAGAACCCTGGACCTCATCAGAGCCCTGGACCTCATCAAAACCCTGGACGTCATCAGAACCCTGGACCTTATCAGAACACTGGACCTCATCAGAACCCTGGACCTCATCAGAACCCTGGACGTCATCAGAACCCTGGACCTTATCAGAACACTGGACCTCATCAGAACCCTGGACCTCATCAAAACCCTGGACATCATCAGAACTCTGGACCTCATCAGAACTCTGGTTGTCATCAGAACCCTGGACCTTATCAGAACTCTGGACCTCATCAGAACTCTGGACATCATCAGAACCCTGGACCTCATCAGAACCCTGGACCTTTGTCATCAGAACCCTGGACCTTATCAGAACACTGGACCTCATCAGAACTCTGGACCTCATCAGAACCCTGGACCTTATCAGAACTCTGGACCTCATCAGAACTCTGGTTGTCATCAGAACCCTGGACCTTATCAGAACTCTGGACCTCATCAGAACTCTGGACCTCATCAGAACCCTGGACCTTATCAGAACTCTGGACCTCATCAGAACTCTGGTTGTCATCAGAACCCTGGACCTTATCAGAACTCTGGACCTCATCAGAACTCTGGACCTCATCAGAACCCTGGACCTTATCAGAACTCTGGACCTCATCAGAACTCTGGTTGTCATCAGAACCCTGGACCTTATCAGAACTCTGGACCTCATCAGAACTCTGGACCTCATCAGAACCCTGGACCTTATCAGAACTCTGGACCTCATCAGAACTCTGGTTGTCATCAGAACCCTGGACCTTATCAGAACTCTGGACCTCATCAGAACTCTGGTTGTTATCAGAACCCTGGACCTTATCAGAACTCTGGACATCATCAGAACTCTGGATGTAATCAGAACCTTCGGGCCACTTTTTGGACTGGAATACACACCGCAGAGGATTTTATTGCTTTTTTTAATTTTACTGGATAAGTGGAGTGTGCAGGATGGTGTGTGGGGAGGAGAGAGGATCTTAAGAGGGACTGCAGGAAGTTTTGAAGCTGCGGGACAACTATTAGCTCTTTGCCACAGATTGAATGGATGACTGAGCTACAAACAGGGAGGAGCTGCTTTTATCAGAGTCATTGTGTGATCAGCGGAGCTGGAGAGCATGATTAGATATTTTACTTGGATCGGGGATCAGAGTGGGTTTGGGGAGGAATATTAATCAACCTGAGCATCGGGGTGGGGGGTTAACGAGCCTGGCACCCAGATGGCTGAAGGCTTTATGCTGTTGTTATGCTGTTCATATTTCATATACCACCTTTAATAACATATAACTTGGACTAAATAAGTTTGTATTTTCCTGGACTAAATAAGACGCGACTAAAATATAATTCACTAAATAAAGACTGGACTAAAACTACAAACATTTTAGTTCAAGAACAAAGACAAGAGGAAAATTATTTTGTGAAATCCTGTCTCTACCTCCTCCGCTGCTCACACAAAAGTGACTCGCCCGCCTTTCAAGACTGCAGCAGGCTCAAACATATGATAATGTTGTTAGCTTACGTTAGCTCCTTAGCATGTAGCCACTTTTTGATAAAAAATTTGTCTGAAGTTGAATTTATGCAAACTTAGATACATCATACATCATTCAGGTTGGGTAACCGTGTTTCTGTTAATTTGAAAGTTTAATTAAAGCAGACAGAAGAATGAACTCCTCTAAGAGCTGAAAGTGAACTATAGTTACCGTATTTTCTGCACTATAAGGCGCATCAGATTATAAGGCTCACCTTCAATGAATGGCTTATTTTAAAACTTTGTTCATATATAGGGCGCACCACATTATAAGGCGCATGGAATAGTAGTTGCTGGGGTCGCATGCATCCACTAGATAGAGCTGCGCTAAAAGCAATGTCAACAAAACAGTCACTTTAGTCAGTCAAACTTTATTACCGTAATAAAATACAAAGCAGCATTTTTAGTGCATTCACAAACGTGAAGAGGAACTTTTACATGTTTATTTAATCAGGGAAAAGAAATAAACGTATCCCGCTACGGTGAATCAAACGTAGGTGCAATAAAAATACAGTACCGTAACTCAAAATTATGCAAAGTAATGACAATAAATCAACGTCGTTCAAACGTTAATGGTCATATTCACAATATCTTCAATTATAAACACGTAAAGCTCACTTTTTTAATTCAGTTCATCCATGTTAATGATGTGATCTGGCAGGATCTTCTTTTGGGTGATTGTTTTTTACAGTAAGCCTGGAAAGACGCCATCTTTTCTTGGTGATCGTGTGGCAGTTGCTGCGAGACAGTTGCCCGCGTGCGGATGGAAAAATTGCGTCTTTTCATGAAACGAAAACACCAAGAAGGACCACCTTTAAATCCGGTAATGTTCATGACGCTGGCAAGCGCTGTTGCCTTCATCCAAATTGTTACCGTCGAGACGCCTCTACTTGCCGCTCTCTGTTTAATCACCCACTGTTCGAGGCTGTCCTCCAACTCCAATCTTGCTTTGTTTCCACATAAACTTAGTTTGGTCTTCTTGACCTGGCGCAAGCAATCTTCCTGCTTCCTCCACTTCCGTACCATCGATTCATTGATGTTGAATTCTCTTGCTGCTGCTCTATGTCCATGTTCAACTGCATGACGGATAGCCTTCAGTTTGAGCTAGTTTCAGCTAGAATGAAGAAAGATCAGTTTATCAGCTGATGTTTACTGTGGCTGGAGCTGCTGGTCTGGATATCTGGTGAAATGGAAACATGAAGATGAAAACAGGAGATGTCTGTACTGAATCATCAGAGCTGAACAGGTGATGGGGAAACAGGTTTAACTTTTAGGTGACATGAATGAGTTGAATGGGAGTTATAAACTGTTTCTGAGAGACAAATACCAAGATCCTTTTATTTAGCTTGTAGCTGTGCACAGGCGGGTCTAGCTACGTTTTGCCAGGGGGCCAGGTAGGGTTTTAACAGGGAAAGGGGGGCACAAAGAAATATTTTTCTTTCTTATTCTCATTTCAAGTTTCAAGTTTATTTATTTATAAAGTGCCAGTTCATGACAAAGTCATTTCAAGGCACTTCACAGAAAAATCAACCAATTAATAATAAAACATTTTCTATCTAAGGAACCAGCTGATTGGGCTGAATTGTTATTTCAGCACAATCCCCCATCCTGAGCAGCACGATTGGCGACAGTGGAAAGGAACGACTCCCTTTTAACAGGAAGAAACCTCTAGCAGAACCAGAACCAGAACCAGAACCAGAACCAGAACCAGAACCTGGCTCAGGATGGGCGGCCTTCTGCCTTAGCCGACTGACATGAAAGAGACAAACACTGATGGATTTTGGCCAGTCGTCATGTCTATAGAAAGATAAACAGAGAAACAGTTAATGGCAGCAGTAACAATCAAAGCAATAAGAATTTGATGGCTCTAGTGGGAATATTTCATCCTTTGTTTATGTGAGATACATCCTCCTTAGAGGCAGCCAGAGTAACGCCGGGCTCACACTGCCTACGGAACGGCTTCGGTCCGGTTTTTCCGCAAGCTCCCACTCACATCTGCTCCAGATAGGGAGTGCGTCCAGCTCCGGAGCTGGGTGCGTAAAACGTCACCCGCGAGAACAGAAGTTCACGTGGGTTATCGTTTTGTCGGGACTTCACACGAGAACACGTCCATTATTTAGCAAATGTGTGAAAATGTGTTGTGCAGCAGGCTTTCGGGACCCTGTGTCACCGGGTGTGATGTAATGTTTACATTTCCTATTAGCGCGTGTGCTGTCTAAAAAGAAGAGTCAAGTTACAATTGTTTGTACACTCGTTTATTTTGAAAAAACACCGGATATTCAAGCCACACTTCCTGTATAGTTCGTCAGATTTCATCAAACTTGACGCGGATCCTCTCCGGCGTCCGGAAAAAATTTAACCTTGCGGATTCTTTCCGTAGTGCCGTACGGCCCCCGTAACCGGACCCGCTCCGCGCGGAGCTACTGTGAGCCATCTAAAGGGATTTTAATCTAACGGAATACCTGCGGGGTCCGCACCGGACCGGATCTGGATGCAGTGTGAGCCCGGCGTAAAGAAAGACAGCAGAGTGAAAAAATGTGGTCAGTATGTCCTCCCGCAGTCTAAACCTATAGCAGCATAACTAAAGGGATGGACCAGGAGAACCCAAGCTAACCCTGACTATAGGATTGTGTAAAAAGGAAAGTTTTAAGTCTATTCTTAAAACTACACTGTCACGTTCTCGCTAGGAGAGGTTTGACCCAATTGCAGACTCATACGCAGACACAAGCTCAGGTGAAAAAAGGTGAAGGTTTATTTACAAAGTGAGCAGTGAGAAATGTACAACGATGATGATTCTCTGGGATCTCTGGGACGGGGGGAGGAGAGAAACAGTTAGTCACTGACGCACGAGGACACACGAAGGAAATGTTCACAGAAGGAGAAACACTCACGGGAGGGCTGATGCTGATGACACAGGGGAAGGCAGGTCCAGTGGTGTGTCTGTGAATGGAGATGGAGTCCGGGAGGTGTGTGTGTCGGATGAGCGGCTGGAGAGCTGGCAGGCTGACGATGTGCTGAGATTAATCAGGAAGGTCCGGGAAAAGTCACAAAGAGAGACACAGGAGGTTACGAGGAGTGCAGGTGGGCTCAGGTGAAACACAGGGGGTAATCCACAGTAAACACAGAGATAATCCAGGGGGGCACAGAGAGACTTAGGAACACGGGAACTCAGAAGAAGGTTTGCACGGGAGGACGGAGGAGTGAGAGCTCTGGATGTAGTCCTGGAGAGAAGACGGGTTAATGGGCACAACAACAAGGAAACTTGGGACATTTAACTATAAGTTACTCGGGAACTCGGAAGGAAAAAACACTGAAAACTCGGAAGGGTGGCGTGAGGTATGTTTACCGTTTAGGTTAACAACCAGGCGTTGACTGAGAGTCCGCCTGCAGTTTAAGTACAGCTCTCACTCCTCATCAGTCCTGATCTCCGCCAGCTGTGATCAATCAGCCTGCTCTGCTCTCCACGAAGATGACATCTCTGAGAAGAGAACTCACCCGACACAGAAAACCCACAACACAGACACAGAGCACTGGACATGACATACACAAGGTGTCTGCCTCATGGATAAAAAGTGGAAGCTGGTTCCACAGGAGAGGAGCCTGATAACTAAAAGCTCTTCCTCCCATTCTACTTTTAGAAATTCTAGGAACTACAAGCAGACCTGCAGTCTGAGAGCGAAGTGCTCTGTTAGGAGCATATGGAACAATAAGATCTTTAATATAAGCTGGAGCTTGGTCGTTCAAGGCCTTATACGTCAAAAGTAAAACCTTAAACTTTATTCTAGACCTTACAGGGAGCCAATGAAGTGATGCTAAAACAGGAGAAATATGGTCTCTCCTTCTAACTCTCATCAGAACTGTCAGGATCTCTGCAGCTGGTGTGTGGTGTGTGGTTTTCCTCTGTGTCTCTGTCATATACCAGAGTCAGTCATGGAGTTCCTCAGGGTTCAGTGCTTGGACCAATCCTCTTTACTATATATATGTTACCGCTTGGTAAAATTATTAGACAACATGGTATAAAATTCCATTTTTATGCTGATGATACTCAGTTATATCTATCAATGAAGCCTGATGAGACCAACCAGCTGCAGAGATTACAAGCTTGTCTTAATGATGTAAAACGTTGGATGACGCTTAATTTTTTGCTTTTAAATTCAGACAAGACAGAGGTTGTGACTTTTGGGCCTGAGAATCTTAGGAACAAGTTGTGTAGTCAGTCATCTACGTTGGATGGCATTAATTTGGCCTCCAACAAGAAGGTAAAGAACCTGGGTGTTATCTTTGACCAGGACATGTCCTTTAGTTCTCATATAAAGCATGTTACCATGACGACCTACTTCCACCTGCGTAATGTTGCTAAAATTAGGAGCATTTTGAATCAAAGGGATGCTGAAACTTTAGTTCACGCATTTATTACTTCTAGACTTGATTACTGTAATTCATTATTATCAGGGTGTTCTAATAGTGCTGTTAAAGGCCTCCAGCTGATCCAAAATGCTGCTGCCAGAGTTCTGATGAGAGTTAGAAGGAGAGACCATATTTCTCCTGTTTTAGCATCACTTCATTGGCTCCCTGTAAGGTCTAGAATAAAGTTTAAGGTTTTACTTTTGACGTATAAGGCCTTGAACGACCAAGCTCCAGCTTATTTTAAAGATCTTATTGTTCCATATGCTCCTAACAGAGCACTTCGCTCTCAGACTGCAGGTCTGCTTGTAGTTCCTAGAATTTCTAAAAGTAGAATGGGAGGAAGAGCTTTTAATTATCAGGCTCCTCTCCTGTGGAACCAGCTTCCACTTTTTATCCGTGAGGCAGACACCTTGTGTAGTTTTAAGAATAGACTTAAAACTTTCCTTTTTACACAATCCTATAGTCAGGGTTAGCTTGGGTTCTCATGATCCATCCCTTTAGTTATGCTGCTATAGGTTTAGACTGCTGGAGGACATACTGACCACATTTTTTTTTTCACTCTGCTGTCTTTCTTTACTGTGGCTGCCTCTGAGGAGGGTGTATCTCACATAAACAAGGGATGAAATATTCCCACTAGAACCATCAAATTGTTATTGCTTTGATTGTTACTGCTGCCATTAACTGTTTCTCTGTTTATCTTTCCATAGACATGACGACTGGCCTAAATACATCTGTGTTTGTCTGTGTCTCTTTCCTGTCAGCTCAGACCCCAGTCGGCTAAGGCAGAAGGCCGCCCATCCTGAGCCGGGTTCTGCTAGAGGTTTCTTCCTGTTAAAAGGGAGTCGTTCCTTTCCACTGTCGCCAGTTGTGCTGCTCAGGATGGGGGATTGTGCTGAAATAACAATTCAGCCCAATCGGCTGGTTCCTTAGATAGAAAATGTTTTATTATTAATTGATTGATTTTTCTGTGGAGTGCCTTGAAATGACTGTCATGAACTGGCGCTTTATAAATAAATAAACTTGAAATAAATAAATAAACTTGTTCCACCAACTGTCATTGCAGGGTGTGGCAGCAGGCTCATCAGTGGTTGCAGGTGCGGGTCGTTACCCAGCTCAGGAGAGCTGGGTATTTATACAGAGGAGGAACCACAGACAGACGTCAGTTTGTTACTCATCTCTTGCTGGTAACAGAGTGGCCAGAGAGCGTTTTGACAGTGGTTAATGTTAGTTGTCTGCTAACCTGCCTTCTCTTCCTAATTCTCAGTGCCGTGTCCAGGAGCGTTCCTCCTGGTCTTGAGTGCCTCAGGCGTGGTCGTCAACCCGCTCAACACGGAGGACTCATTTCTCCACGGACTGTATCCAGTTCCACGATGTGCTCTCTTCCCCTGGCTTCCTGTCTGTCTCTGGCCTCCTCTTGATCCACCCGCACCGGACCAGCGCACTGCTGTCACCCCTACCTCAGTGCACCTGTGGACTCAGCACACGCCCCGGATCTCTCAGCGGGTCTCATCTCCCGGATCGCCACCACCGCTGCAGTCCTGTCGGATTACTCCTCACGCTCCCTCAGCCTCTACTGCACAGTGAGTTCAGTGAGCACAATCCCCACACACTGCAGCTTGTGTTTGTTCTGCATCCAGAGACCTCGCACTAACCCTCTTCTCCTCTGCTGCCAGGATCAAGCCTGTGCCTTCCTCAGTTCCAGTCCTGTGTGTTCGTCGTCTGCACTGTTCATCACTTGTATTACTGTTATCGTGCACCTCAGAATAAACGCACTGTATTATATTCTGTCTCCTGTGTGTGTGTGGAGTTGGGTCGCTCTTGGAGCTCGATACAAACCCCCCGAAAAACATGACAAGAACTCTGGCAGCAGTATTTTGGATCAGCTGGAGGTCTTTAACAGAACTATTAGAACACCTTGATAATAATGAATTACAGTAATCAAGTCTAGAAGTAATAAATACATGAACTAAAGTTTCTGCATCTCTTTGATTCAAAATGCTCCTAATTTTAGCAACATTACGCAGGAGGAAGTAGGTCGTCATGGTAACATGCTTTATGGATGTAACGATGCATCGTGACACGATCAGAAACCGGTACAAACGCGTGATGATTCGCTCCAGTTGACAGAAAAAATGAATCAAGGTTCGCGGATGCCAGAATGTAGTTTTTTTTTCTTCTTTTGGTTGAGGAAATGGGTTACGTAATCTTTTTTAAAATGTCATTGGTTGTTAATACATTCAACATCTGACGTCAAGTCTCCTGACTCGTGATTTGCATCACTACGTAGACCGGGGCACAGAACAAGGAAAAACATGGCGACGGAAAGCAACGACTTTGAACTGGAATATGCGCCGACCGGTTTTAAATCCCTTGTGTGGCAACACTTTGGATTCCCCATATACACAAATACAACCGGTGAGCAATGGAGACACAAAACCAAATCGGCATGTAAATATTGCAAGAAACTGCTCACATATACCGGCAACACGAGCAACATGCAGCAACACATTATCCGCCACCACAGTGAGAAGCAAAGTACGCCGCCACTTCAGCGAAAATTACCGAGGGGACAAACCACTCTTACCAGAGGCTTTGCATCTCCTCTTCCCAACAACAACGCAAGAAATCACCAAGGCAATTGGTTATTTTATTGGAAAAGATTTGAGACCATTTTCGTTCATTGAAAATGAGGGCTTTCGGCTATTGATGAACACGCTGGAGCCAAGATACCGCATCCCGTCACGACAGCACTTCAGACAGGTTGTCGTGCCAAAACTCTACCAGGAGGTGAGGGCTGATGTGGTTGATGTTCTCCGGAGGGCCGATACAGTGTCAATCACAACTGACGGGTGGACATCTAGAGCCACGCAAAGTTATATAACCATAACTGCTCATATGATCAATGCCGAGTGGGAGCTGGCTAGCTTTGTGCTTCAGACGCGACCTCTTTTGGAGTCACATACTGGGGCTAACATAGCTGAAGTGCTAAAGGAGGCGGTGGCGGAATGGCAGCTGGAAAGAAAACAACTAGGCATCGCTGTAGTCACTGACAATGCAAGAAACATGGATGTGGCAGTGAGGGAAGCCGGGCTGGCACCGCACATCAAGTCTTTTGCTCACACTTTAAATTTAGCCACCCAGGCTGGTTTAAGTGTGCCGCGTGTCGCACACTTGCTGGGTCAGATCCGGCGGATCGTGAACTTCTTCCACAGGAGCCCGACAGCCACAGCTGTATTGGCTGCGAAGCAAAAACTACTGCTTGCCCCGAACATCAATGAGCACAAGCTAATTGTGGACGTCACCACACGCTGGGCTGGAATAGTAGCCTGGATATGCTTGAACGATATCTCAACCTGCAACCGGCTGTGGCTGCTGCTCAGCTTAGCCCAGAAGTCCGTCGTAACGCCCGTGATATAGACACACTAGACAACTTGGACATCCGTGATGCCGAGGACATCGTGAAACTCCTCAAACCTTTGAAGACAGTCACCACCGTGCTAAGTGATGAACAAAACCCAACAGTGTCTCTGATTGTGCCCTTAAAGCACACAATTCAGCAGAGCATGTTGCCTGTGGAGGAGGACTCCACCACGGTGAGCACCACGAAGAAAGCTATTTTCAACAACATATCAGACAGATACTCTGGGCCTGGGGACAGCCATCTGCTGGACTGCACTGCGTTAGACCCCAGATTCCGCTCTCTACCCCATCTTACCGAAGATCAGCGCCAGGGTGTGTTCCAGAGGGTGAAAGAAAAAGCTGTGCCAAGTACCTTGGAGTTCAGCTGGACAACAGACTAGAGTGGAAATGCAACACAGAATACATCTACAAGAAAGGTCAGAGCAGACTCTACTTCTTAAGGAAGCTGAGATCTTTTAATGTCTGCACCAAGATGTTGCAAATCTTCTATAGGTCTGTTGTGGAAAGTGCAATCAGCTTTGCAGCCATCTGCTGGGGCAGCAGCATCAGAACCAGAGACTTGAAGAGAATCAACAAACTGATCAGGAAAGCTGGATCTGTGCTGGGAGTATCTCTGGAGCCGCTGGAGCTGATTGTACAAAAAAGAATGCTGGACAAGCTGATGAAGATGATGGAGGACTCTTCTCACCCTCTGCACGACACAGTGATCAAACAACAGAGTGTGTTCAGTGAGAGGCTTCTTCAGGTCCGATGCAAGACCGAAAGATACAAAAGATCATTCCTGCCTGCAGCCATTAGCCTCCACAACAAGAACAGACCTTGATCGTTATTATTGTATTATTGTCTTCATTGATGTTTTTATTGTTGGACAAAAAAAAAAAAAAAACTACTACAACGTTGAATTTCCCTTTTGGGATAAATAAAGTATTTTTCATTTCATTCATTCATTTCACTTTTAAAGCAGCAGGTAAATTATTACTGTCGTTTTTAATGCAACTTCTTTCATTTGTTATGTTAATACTGCAGGAAAAAAACATGAATGCATCATGGTTTACGTTCTATTGTTTGTCACTTTTTAATAGTTGGAAATGGGCAAAGGAAACTTTCGGTTATTCCTTTAGAGGCAGAGGGCTACACTGGGGCCATATTAAGAAGTGCTTCAGGTGGAGGAAAGTTCATCCTGTTCATTGTTCCTCTTCAGGATGAACTTGACCTTGAGTCTGCCCTCATGCCGAAGGCCAGCTGCAAGGCTTGCAACACAATGATGCCTCTGCAGATGTTAGCACTCCATGTTGACCAGTGTAGCCCTGAAGCACAGGTGAAATGTCTGTTATCAAAGCTAGTACATGTTAAATTTAGCCATCTATAAGCTGTGAAACAAGCTTGTGTTGTGTTGTAAAAAATATATAGTCTGTTGAATAGACAGAACAACATTGGCACAGTAGACTGCTAAGAGTTTAGTTTGCATAGTATTAAAGAGCTGTTTTATGTCTAGGATGAAGATTTGATCTTTGTTGACCAATCTGGATCTGACTTATCAACCTGTGAGGACAACAGCCCTGAACAAGTAGAGCACTCTTTAAAAAAATATAAAAACTTGTTTGTACTATTACTTTTTTACTGTGTTGAGTTTGCCTGCAGCTTTTTACTTGGGTTGTTAATTCATATGTCTGCTTGCAGGACGATGAAGTACAACGCCCGTTTTGCAGCAACACCTTCCCTGCCTCAGATGTAGAGGTTCATGCAAGCTTTTGTGGACAGAGGTAATTGTTTTTGGCCATCTGATATTTTTTCTACTCAGTACATACAATTTGTATGTGTCATGTGAAATGTTACATTTATTTTTTGAGACACGGAAGGCCAGATGTCTGGCGTACTGGCATGATCCAAATATTAATGATTGACTTTCTTGTCACAGTCCTGAGAACAGAGCCTGTAAGGGAGACACACTTCAGGCTGATTTGAATCTTATCTCATGGTAATACTTTTATTTTATATTTATTATACTTATATTTTTACTTGAAACATGTCCCAATACTTGCCTTGTATTAAGACATTATATATATTTTTGCAGTGAGGAGGATGTCATTATGTGGCTTAGATCTCAAGTGGACACCAACAAGACCTTTGATTTATCTGTGTCTCGGGAAAATGTGGTGGAAAGAGGTCTTAAGATGTGGAAACGTCAAAAAAATGGCTGTCCAGTCAATACCTTGAAAGTTACGTTCCTGGGTGAGCCAGGAGTTGATACAGGGGCCCTAAGAAAAGAATTTATATCTAGTAAGCACCAGAAATTTAGGAGTAATTGTCATAGGGTAAAAATCAAATGAAGAGTCATTACTTGTTGCCTGGTTATCTTTTCTTTCTGGTCTCCTTGATTCAGTTTTCAGGCTTTATAAAACAAATTCGAGGTTGATTCAGACTGAGATGGAAACTTGAATAACAGAGCAATTTATTTAGTCATGATGCAATCAGACACATTCTTCTGTACTTGTTTGACATTGTCAGGATTTAACTTGCTTTGTTTTGGATTATAGCAATGGTGGCTGGGATAGAAAAAAATACTTTTTGAAGGTGATTGCGAAAAGGGACGGATGCCCAAATACTCACTCAATGACGTAGATGACGAGCTCTTCAGGTGCTTATACATGCCTACATATGATTCAGATTTTGAGGCAGAACTGAGATTTCCCCTTGTAATAGCATTTTAAATCATCCTGCTCTTGTAGGGCTGCAGGGGAAATTTTTGCAGTGAGTATAGCCCAAGGAGGACCAGCACCACGGTACTTGCAAAAATGATGTTACGACTTCCTTGTTTCTGGGAATCTTTCTGCAGATGATGTCCGTGATGCCACCCACTCACCACTGATACAAGTGGTAGGATTTTTTTATTTTTTGGTTCTTGCCCATACATTGTACCAATTTAATATAGTCTGCTTCATGCGTGGTAAATACTATGGAGAATTAATGTATAATTTGTTTTATTTTAGATTAAAGAAGCAGACGACATAACAGCCCACATTCAAGATATCGTGGACTGTGGCTATACAGGGAAAATCGACATGGAGCACAAAGACGGCAAACTAAGGTAAATGCTACTGTTGACACGTTGCAGTGTGACCTCAGATTGCCATAGTTTTTTTCTCCTCAGTAAGTGTGAGGAAAAATGGAAAGCCCGGTCCAAGGTGCACTTTGGCTTAAATATACACTCACCGGTCACTTTATTAGGTACACCATGCTAGTAAATCTCCCGTTCCACCACATCCCAAAGATGCTCTATTGGATTGAGATCTGGTGACTGTGGAGGCCATTTGAGTACAGTGAACTCATTGTCATGTTCAAGAAACCAGTCCGAGATGATTCCAGCTTTATGACATGGTGCATTATCCTGCTGAAAGTAGCCATCAGAAGTTGGGTACATTGTGGTCATAAAGGGATGGACATGGTCAGCAACAATACTCAGGTAGGCTGTGGCGTTGTAACGATGCTCAATTGGTACCAAGGGGCCCAAAGAGTGCCAAGAAAATATTCCCCACACCATTACACCACCACCACCAGCCTGAACCGTTGATACAAGGCAGGATGGATCCATGCTTTCATGTTGTTGACGCCAAATTCTGACCCTACCATCCGAATGTCGCAGCAGAAATCGAGACTCATCAGACCAGGCAACGTTTTTCCAATCTTCTATTGTCCAATTTCGATGAGCTTGTGCAAATTGTAGCCTCAGTTTCCTGTTCTTAGCTGAAAGGAGTGGCACCCGGCGTGGTCTTCTGCTGCTGTAGCCCATCTGCCTCAAAGTTCGACGTACTGTGCGTTCAGAGATGCTCTTCTGCCTACCTTGGTTGTAACGAGTGGTTATTTGAGTCACTGTTGCCTTTCTATCAGCTCGAACCAGTCTGGCCATTCTCCTCTGACCTCTGGCATCAACAAGGCATTTCCGCCCACAGAACTGCCGCTCACTGGATATTTTTTCTTTTTCGGACCATTCTCTGTAAACCCTAGAGATGGTTGTGCGTGAAAATCCCAGTAGATCAGCAGTTTCTGAAATACTCAGACCAGCCATTCTGGCACCAACAACCATGCCACGTTCAAAGTCACTCAAATCACCTTTCTTCCCCATACTGATGCTCGGTTTGAACTGCAGGAGATTGTCTTGACCATGTGTACATGCCTAAATGCACTGAGTTGCCACCATGTGATTGGCTGATTAGAAATTAAGTGTTAACGAGCAGTTGGACAGGTGTACCTAATAAAGTGGCCGGTGAGTGTATATCATTTTGACAATTAAAGACAAATGATCTTGAGGCGCTCTGCTCCCATTAAAATGTTGTAAGATTTTTTGTTTGAATAAATGATGACACCTCCTCTCCACCTCCTGCACAACTTGAGCAGCAGTTTGGTCCCACCTTTTCTTCCTCTCTTCAACCTAAAAAGTATCATTTTGCAATAAATATAAGCAGAGGTCACAAAGTCAGTCTATAAACCATGTAGTGGGATGGGAAACATGACATGAGATTAACTGAAAACAACCAATAAAGACTGAGAAAAAAAGGAATGCAAACAGACCTCAGTCTAAAAACTGAAGGACAGATCCAGCTTCAGAACCGAGGTGGACACTGCAGCTGTATCTTAGTTTTGTGAAAGAAAAACCAAGACATAATTAATATTATGACAACACAACTGGAACAGAATTCGCTTAGTAGATGGAATATACTGTATCCATCCATTATCAGTACTGCTTATCCTCAAAGGGTCACTGGGAGCTGGTGTCCATCTCCAGCGGTCATCGAGCAAGAGGCGGGTTACACCTTTGAGAGGTCATCAGTTCATCACAGGGCAACATAGAAACACACATGACAGACAACCATACACACACACATTCACAATTTAGATAGACTGATTACCTTAACAGTCATGTTCCAGGAGGGCACCCATGCATGTACAGGGAGAACATACAAACTTTATGCAGAAAGACCCCAGGCTGGGATTTGAACCCAGGGCCTTCTTGCTGCAAGTCAACAGTGCTATGAACTGCGCCACTATACTACCAAAAGGCATGCTACATAATATACTGTATATCATGGGAAATTTAAGCCTTTAATGATTTTGGGATTAGTCATTCCTTTAACATAAACATGACAGAAAAGTAATTTATCTTCTCTGAGTTCACCTGTGAAAAATTATTTTCGAAGGACAACTTTTCTGTTGCCCTTCGCCTGCTGGAAGTTAACCAGCTTCTCCTGGAAAAGCAAAATAACTTTTTTTTGAGGCCTGCTGGTCCAGTAGCCTGGAGTGCATTCTTAGGGCTGTGGAGATCTGAAGAAAGGTGTGTCTGTGAGGCAGTGCTGATACAGGGGAAGCAAATTCTGGTGGGGATAATCAGATTGGAACAAAATGCCGAATTTTGTATTTTAGGTTAAAAAGCTAATGTAAAAATACATCGCTGTGGTTTTTGTATTTGTTAGATATTACATCACCAAGAAGGCTCATTAACTATGGGGCGCCAAGTGTAAAATTTTTGTTATTTAGTGGAAATAGACTTTTTAAAAATATATTTAGCTTACTTTTCTCACATTTAGCACACTTTCATCACATTTAAGCAGAAAATGTGTCTAAAAATCATCATATACTGTACTTGCATGTTTATATTGCATAATTCTTTAAAAAATCTAAATCCTAAATATTATAGCTACATTTTTAATCTAAATCTAAATGTTCATCAGTAAATCTAAATGCTAAATATAAATCTAATAGTTAAATGTAAAATCTAAATGCTAAATCTAAAAGTTAAATTTTAAATCTAAATGTTAAATATTAAGTCTAAATGCTAAATCTAAATGTGTCAGCTAAGTGTTCTTAAAGAGGAAGCATTTCTCTGAGAGAAGAAAATGAATACAACGTAAAAAACTCTGTTGTGTGCATGTCCATTAACGCAGAGAGTAGTTAGAGGGGCGTAGTTAATTTGCATATCTTTGAGAACATTTAGCTGACACATTTAGATTTAACATTTAGCAATTAGATTTAATATTTAACATTTAGATATAGATCTAGCATTTAAATGTAACTTTTAGGTTTAGCATTTAGATTTAACAATTAACATTTAAATTTAATATTTAACATTTAGATATAAAATTTAGATATAACATTTAGGATTTAGATTTTTTAAAGATGTATGCAATACAAACATGCTGGTGCATGATGATTTTAGACACTTTTTCTGCTTAAATGTGATGAAAGTGTGCTAAATGTGGGATAAGTAAGCTAAATATGAAAAAAGTCTATTTCCACTAAATAACAACAATTTTATACTTGGTGCCCCATCATTAACATCTATGAACCTTTTCTTGGAAGCTTCTATTCAAATACTCAGATTTAGAATTAGAAGTTTCTCTCTGATATATAAAGAGGGAAAAACTCTTAATTTAATATTTTCTCTTTTAAAGTAACAGCCAAAGTACACAGTTCATTTACAAGCAAGTCCAAAATTACAGTACATGTATGTATTCAAATGTTTTCATTTGTTCATTTTGTTCCTCGGGTTTAAGGAAATGTAAGTTATTTATTTTTGCCAAATCTTTTGAAAACTATTCATATTCTGTTTCTATAGAGGAAGTACAAAACTGAAAAATAAAATGTCAGTCATGTTTACAGCATCCTGGCAAAGTAATCTGAAAAACAGTTAATTTATGGGCTGTCAGTACGTACCCGTGCTGTGCTACCTCCTTCTAAGCAGTCAAAGAGGATCTTTGAATAGAATAAGAGCAATGCAGATAGAGGAATGCACACTGGACAGCACGGCAGAGAGAGGACGGGTAGTCTAGCTCTTTCCCCAGCAGTGTCACACAGAGAAACAACTCAACCTCTGTAGTGCAGGATACTTCATACCTCACCGGATCAGAGGTAAGCATTACACATTAGAAAATGTACCTTTTAGTCTCTTCTGGTTTTCTAGACCTGGATTTTGTATTCATGGAAGGACAGAAAAGAGAAACTGAGACCATAGAACCTTAAAGAATTTTAGTGCTATATCTTTCTTCTAAGCATGAATGTGTTTTAGAAAGCTGGTTTTTTACCATTGTGTGTACTACATAGTGTTTGTATGAGTTTCCAATGATTCTGCAGTTAGACAGAGAGAAGAGTGTGTGTGGCTTTAACAGCATCAGCGAGCTGTGTCATTGCATCGTCTGTGTAGCCTAACACCGCAGTACCCACCCCCATCACCCCCCCTCCTGCACACGCTGTACTGCCTTCTGCCAGTTCTCTTCTGTCTCACTAGTTTTTCTTACTTTATGATTACTGCTCACAAGTTAACATTCAGGAGGCTGAATTAATTTATGGACTACATGAAAAATGTTGTCAATATAAAAATCCACGAAGTAAAAAAATATTTTAGCATTTTGACTTAAATAGAAAACATTGTGCAAATAATGAGATTAAAAGGCTTCTTGGCTTTTCGTTTGGTTATGACAGAAAACACTATGCTTAAGAAGTTCTTTATCTGTTATTTTGAGTCATGATGGGCAAATCATTTCATGATTAAATCAGATAATTATTGAGTTTATGAAATATTTTCTAAGGAAATTAGAGTAATGAATAAATCCCAGTTTCAGCAGTTTGCCAGACATCTCGATGCATCATGATAGGGATCTATCTGGGCTCAACCAGAGCCTTCTTCATGATGCCAGAACTCTGACTTCTAGTTTTATGTGTTAAAGGTCTTCAGTTTTTGTAAATTAAATAATGACAATGCCATGCATGCATTATATCAAGTCTCAGTTTACATCTGAGGTGTGATATTCCCTACTTCATTACCTGGTAAGAATAATTTTATAATTATGTCCCGATACTGAAATCCTTTGAAGTAAAAATGTATGTATATTTTCTCATGATGAAATAGGCCTTGCAAACTCTACATGCTTAAAATAGTACTACATTGCAGTTCTGCAGCTGTGAGCTGTGTTCTGTTCACATTGACAGGACACCACTAAAGCAGCCAACCAATCCACCTGGATTGTTGTGAGTTATTATCCTGAACCAAAGGACATACAGTAAAGAGAGAAGATGCAAAGTCAGCATTCTTACCAGTGTATTTACTATAGCTCTAAATCAGTAACTGCTTGTGAGTAATTACTTGAAGCCACTTTGTCGGCTCTTTACAATGATCATATGTACTGATGAGTTTATATTTATTATCTACTACTACTACTGTCATTTAGCAGACGCTTTTATCCAAAGCGACTTACATTGAGAGAACATACAAGCAAGAAATCAAAGAGAAGGAAACAATATAAGGAGGCGGACTGTTTATTGAACTATGAACTATGACTGTATTATGAACTATTACAACAGAGGTGATAGTTGGACCTGATGCTAACATGCAGTCTGAGTGACATGGTCATGAGTAAGATGGAGCAAAGATATGTAGGACAGATTGGCGATGTATTTAGATGTGACCCCTTAGTTTATACTGAGAATGCTTATTATAAAAGACTGGGTGGGGTAAAGCTGTGGACTGGACTCCTTACACCAAGTCTACAAGTTCCCCATCTTCTGCTGCACTCACTATACCGTGTCTACTGAAGTAAAAGTAAGCTTCCTCTCGTTCTTTCCAAATTCCACAATTTATGAAAACACATGACTAATGGGCCACAGTGAAGGACCACCAGGGCTCCACGTAATGTTCGACTGTTTTCAACAAAAACAGTACAGAACCCAAATGCAGTGGTGTTCTGGTGGTCTGTATGTATTTTAGCAGTGGACCCAAACGCAGGAGAAGACAATGGGGTAGCGGAGAAAAAAACTTTTAATAAAGCAAGAGAAATGCTGGCGGAACAGCAAGACTTACAGGTCGATGAGATAGAGAGCAGGAAGTGCAGAGAAGAGTAATCCAAATAGTGACAATCCAACAAATCCAATGTGCCGAACAAAAATCCCCGAACGACAAACTGAACAAGGCTGACTTAAATACATACTGAACTAATTACCTAAACTCAAAACACTTGAACAGAAAGACACAGAACTGAGGAGACACGGAAATAATTAGGAAACAGAGAGGCCAGAACAGAGGAACGTAATAATAATAATTTGGGGCGGCTGTGGCTCAGTGGTTAGAGAGGCCGTCCTCCACAGATGGATCGATCCCGGCTTCCACCGCCACATGTCGAAGTGTCCTTGGGCAAGACACTGAACCCCATGTTGTCCCCCGATCTGCGTATCAGGTTGTGTGAGTGTTGGCCCCTACCCTCTCCCCTCGGTTTACATATCGGGTTGTGTGAATGTAAAACTTGTAGTGTGAAAGCGCTTTGAGTGGTCTGAATGTACAAATACAGGACATTTACCATTTACACGTACTTCCATTCTCACCACTCGTGGTCTGTCTCTTATAAAGTCCAGAATCCAGTTGCAGGTGGGAGTCAGAATTCCAAGGTCTGTTAACTTCTTGATCAGCTTGCCCGGGCGCATGGTGTTAAAGGAAGAACTGTAGTCTAGGAAGAGCATCCTGACATACGGTCTGCTACTTTCCAGGTGTTGCAGAGTGTGGTGTAGGGCTATTGCTGTTGCATCATCCACTGAACGGTTGGTGCGATAAGCAAACTGGAGGAGGTCTATGGTGTCTGGGACCATGTGGTTGATGTCTGTGAGAACCAATGTTTCAAAACACTTCATGACTACTGGTGTGAGTGCCACTGGCCTGAAGTCATTTAAGGCAGATGTATCCGGTCTTTTGGGGACTGGTATGATGGTGGAGGATTTGAAAATACGGGGGACCGTTGCCTGGGATAGTGACAGGTTGAAAATGTCAGTGTACACACCAGCCATACCTGGCCATGTCCAGCCTGCACAGAGAATAAACTTTATTTACTGGAGAGAATGCAGACACAGCTCTTGGTTTGGTTGTACAAGGACTGGACAACCTATAGAAATTGCATGAAAGTTTTAATAATTTTATTTGAACTTGTGCAGAGCGGATGTACTTCAGATGATCGCTTGGTGGTTGAGTCTTGGACTGGTCAAGGGGTCTCAGCACAAAAGCTACAGTGACAGTTTCAAATTAAATCCAATCCAATTTATTTATAAGTACTTTATAAACAACATCCTGATGACCAAAGTACTTCACATAAAAAAAATACTGGAGTTAAAAACAAGGCAGTAAACTTGGAAATGAAGTTAAACAAAATATTTTCATAAAAGAATACAAGACACAATAAAACACAAAAGACAACAAGAAATAAGATTAAAACTAGGGCTGTCAAAATTTAGCTTTTCCCATGTAAGCACACACACAGGTCTGTTCACCATCCTGCACTATTGCCAACTACACGACTTTGTCACTATTTCTAACGACTTTTCAGACCCCCTTAGCATCTTTTTTCCAAAATGTGTCTAGCGACAAATCTAGAAACCTTTCTGACCTGTCTTAACTACTTTATGTAGAGCTTTGTTGCCAATATTTCTTGCAAATTAAAGCTGCTCAGACCTGCTTTGATGTGCGCATGTGCTGCATGCATGATCACGTGACATCGACTGACCAATCATAAACAATTCTTAGTTTCTCACTCACTCTAAAATAGGTTTTTTAAATAACTCAATTAAACAGAGTGCAAGTACACAACAAGAGGACAAATGAAGTAAACAACGTAACAGTTACAAGAAACACAGGTGGGTTAATTATATATAAAAATGTGCTCATTTTGATTGTTTGGAGAGCTTTTTTGTTAGAGTGTGATATTAATATTATGTATAACTCTTCCTCTTTAAGGAAATGATGAAAGTATGGTGTTTTAATATTAAATTTACATTAATAAATATAGAATTTCTGATGATTTAAGAAATTTATTATTAAGAAGACCTTATCGTGCTTTTTGAGGATTTTAAAGAAGCACAGCACACATTTTCCCATCACAGGGAGAAATCCTTAAAGATATAATTAATAATAAATCTATTAAATTCCTTCCAATACACTCACCAATCAAGTTGTTAATGAAATGTTCAAAAGTAAAACAAAATCTGCAACCTGGTGTGTGTCTAGATGGATGGATGGATGGATGGATGGATGGATAGATAGATACATAGATAGATAGATAGATAGATAGATAGATAGATAGATAGATAGATAGATAGATAGATAGATAGATAGATGATAGATAGATAGATAGATAGATAGATAGATAGATAGATAGATAGATAGATAGATAGATAGATAGATAGATGATAGATAGATAGATGATAGATAGATGATTGATAGATAGATAGATAGATAGATAGATGATAGATAGATAGATAGATGAAAGATAGATAGATAGATAGATAGATAGATAGATAGATAGATAGATAGATGATAGATAGAAAGATAGATAGATAGATAGATAGATAGATAGATAGATAGATAGATAGATAGATAGATAGATAGATAGATAGATAGATAGATAGATAGATAGATAGATAGATAGATAGATAGATAGATGATAGATAGATAGATGATAGATAGATAGATGATAGATAGATAGATAGATGATAGATAGATAGATAGATGATAGATAGATAGATAGATAGATAGATAGATAAGATAGATAGATAGATAGATAGATAGATAGATAGATAGATAGATAGATAGATAGATAGATAGATAGATAGATAGATAGATAGATAGATAGATAGATAGATAGATAGATAGATAGATAGATGATAGATAGATAGATAGATAGATAGATAGATAGATAGATAGATAGATAGATAGATAGATAGATGATAGATAGATAGATAGATAGATAGATAGATGATAGATAGATAGATAGATAGATGATAAAAAGATAGATAGATAGATAGATAGATAGATAGATAGATAGATAGATAGATAGATAGATAGATAGATAGATAGATAGATAGATAGATAGATAGATGATAGATAGATAGATAGATAGATAGATAGATAGATAGATAGATAGATAGATAGATAGATAGATAGATGATAGATAGATAGATAGATAGATAGATAGATAGATAGATAGATAGATAGATAGATAGATAGATAGATAGATAGATAGATAGATAATAGATAGATGATAGATAGATAGATAGATAGATAGATAGATAGATAGATGATAGATAGATAGATGATAGATAGATAGATGATAGATAGATAGATAGATGATAGATAGATAGATAGATGATAGATAGATAGATAGATAGATAGATAGATAGATAGATAGATAGATAGATAGATAGATAGATGATAGATAGATAGATAGATAGATAGATAGATAGATAGATAGATAGATAGATAGATAGATAGATAATAGATAGATAGATAGATAGATAGATAGATAGATGATAGATAGATAGATAGATAGATAGATAGATAGATAGATAGATAGAGCTGTTGCTGTCTGTCTGTGTGTGTGTCTATGTGTGTGCTTCAACCCTGAACTGTTCCTGACTCCGCCCCCTCCCTGCTCCTTCATCCCATCTATAGGTGCCACACCTAAACTCTGATTCTCTATTCTCTATTCAAATAAAATAGCTACCAAAAAGACGTGCTCATGATTTTAACATTTGTATTCATATTTTTATGTCAAAAGTCTTGTACACAAAACTCTGCCGTCATATACGTGAGTCTGAAAAATTGTGTAGATTAGGATTGTTTTCATGTGAGTATGAATCTAAAAGCTGTGAGTGTAAAGTCTTCTAAATACAACACTAATGTTCTAAACTATGAAGTCTTCTCTGTGGATACGAATTTCAGTTTGTGGGTTTGAGTTGAAAAGTAGCTGAAATGACGTCACATGGGGGAGGAGCAATCAATCAGGTGTGGCACCTATAGATGGGATGAAGGAGCAGGGAGGGGGCGGAGTCAGGGACAGTTCAGGGTTGAAGCACACACATAGACACACACTGTGTTACACACACTCAAATACAACTGAGAAACACCAAACACAGGCAGACGAAGGACATGAGGAGAAAACTGATGGATGGAGGATTTAACTGATATAATCATTAAAAGAATTAAATAGACTGGTGCATTCACAGTGACAGCTGATATAATTATATAAAGACCTTTGCTCTCTCATTGTTATTAGACATGTAAAGTTTTGGACAGTGTCACAGCTGTTGAGCTAATTATTACAATTCCTTTAATTAGGTTGGTTATAAAATCATTATTTAAAGCACCCATAGACACATTTTTACTTTTCTATAGTGTCCTATTTTTCAATGACATGATGAAAAAACCTCATTCAGCTTTTGTTTTAAAAAATGTTCAAATTAAAATTTTAATTTGTAGGTTAGATATCACAATACATAAATAAAAACAAACAGACAAACAAATGAAACAAACAACCTAACAGAACTATTAGATTTTAAGAACATTCTCTCATTTTTTGATTTGAATAGAACAAGTGATCATTTAATCATATCACATAGTTTTGTTTCATAGTATTTGAGGAAAAGTAAATGATACAGAACAGGTTGTTTTTTCAAACTAACAAACTATCTAGTGCCTCTAATAAACACGCTGAGAAGACGCTGACCACTTCCGCAATCATTAGGTAAGATGCAGGGTAACACCTACCAGTTCATCACAGGCATAGCTTCATTCTAGAGCAGGGTTTCTCAACCTTTTTCAGCTCAACGCCTCCCCATGCTGAAATCACTTACTGCCCACTGATGTCCCATGCAGAGAAACAGAAAGTTTTCTGATACTCTGAATCAAGCTGCAGATTCCAGACCAGGGACAACAGGTAGTGATTCAATAAGAGGTTTAATAATACTCAGGCAGAGAGTTCAACAGTTGCACAATTAAAGATGGATAAACTAAGTCTGCTTTAGCAGGTTCAGCAGGAGCGGGCACGGCTGTGCGGGTTAGTAACTTCACACTTCCAAGATGAGTGATACTGAGTGATGCGAGGGCTTACTGTTTGCTGGGTTGCAGGAGTCCCGGGGAGCATACAGGTGCCAGTCGGCTGAGGCTGGCGTCTGAGTGTTGGTAGAGGGCGGACAGACTGACTCAGAGAGAAGCAGCTGGAGGAATGGTGCAGAGGCAGGCCAGAGGAGGGAGAGAGAGAGACAGGATGGAGACTGGTGTGGAAACCGTCTCTGGAACGATCCTGGACGGAGGCGGTGTGCGAACCGCCGAGGAGGTCCGGAATGGATGAGAAAACAGCCTGGGAGCTGCCAGAAACAGAGGCTGGACCAGGGAGGACCACGGTGTGGGAACCGTGGCAGAAGGAAGGTCCAGCTGGGGAGATCCTAGGCAGGAGCACAGGTGCACACAACAACTTCAAGCACAGCAAAGTATCGAAAGGTACTTCTTTCACTGAAGTTAAACCATATACCACAAACAGAGTGGAACAATCTGGCGCCTGCTCTCTGCAACCACTCCTCTCTTCAGCTCAGCAGCTGCTTGATGAGAACTGGATCCACCTGCCATGCCCCTGAAACACAGGTGAAAACACTCACACACACAGCAGAATGACAGCTGACAGATAAAAAAATCATATTTTAATGATCAGAGCACCAGTTATCAGTAACAGTTAAGTAATACTGCAAATATTGCTAATATTCAAATGGCAAAATGAACAGATTTCAAAATAAATGGCACAGTTTTTTTAAACAAAGAACCCCAAAACAATTGAGCCTTGAGTCTGAAACTCTTTTAGACAAATATGTCATCAAAATTAAAAAAAGTCTATCATCCAAAAATTGCTTAGAGCAGAGTCATCATCGCTGTGGGTAGATTAGTGAGACCCTTGTTCCTGGTGGTTTGCTGCAAGTGTTTTTATGGATGGATTGAGAGACGTTAACTTGAGCCTGAGTGCACCTGAGGCTATCAGATTTAGCCGGTTTCTGTATTTTGATTACATGTACGGTACCTTGCTGAATCCCTGCTCAACAAGATAAGAAGTGGGAAAAGCTAGAAGCAGAAGCTGGGCTTTTTCCCACAAAGTAGGAACACGGTGGCCATGCAGAGTCCACATCACTTGCCAGCCAGATGAGCAAAATGTAGCTTGTGCCTCCTCATCATTTTGTAAGTCAATGAGATGCTCCTGGATTATGGGTTCCTATTCAAATACACTGACACCTGAAAGCATATACAAAGAATAGCAAAGAGATTTAATTTAAGGCTGTTGACTATCTCACAAAAAATCATTTACAATAATAGAATTAATAATAGAAAAGCAATATAAAAAATAATTAAAGCCGTGAGCGTCGATGACTGCCCTCGCACCTTGGCATTGCTCCAGCCGTGCTGCCACCGCCTCGCCAGACCACCTCCCTTTCCACTGAGTAGCCTCCAAAACACCATGGAAGCTGTGCTCGAGTGAGCATATTACAGTTTCAAGTCTTCAGAGTGACACATGAGCTGCTGTGGCTATTCCTGAAACGTTAGAGCCATATTTGTTCTTACAACAACAACAACAAACTTTATTTATAAAGCGCTTTTCAAACAAAGTTTATCAAAGTGCTTTACAGATTTAAAATGACCTCACAACCCCCCCCTTTAAAAAAAAAAAAAAAAAGTAAAACCCCCACACACACTTAAAAGCTACAAAAATAGCGGGCTGAGCACAGATGAGCCAGGAAATGCCATCATAGGAGCCATCTGCATCGGTAGCAGCAGATCAGCAACAGCCGCCAAGGCACCGACCCCGTGCGCCCAGAGGAGGGAGGGCTGGTACCCCCACCTCCACCCAGGCACTACCTGGGGGGCACCCTGGCAGCCACAGCCGACCACCGCCCCCGACGCAGAGGGGTCCCGGAGAGGAAACACTGGCAAAAAATAAGTTAAAATGTAAAGTTTGTAAAATATAAAGTGTATAAAGTATAAAACAATGAGTGTAAAACAATGATAAGATAGAATCAAGATAAAAATGCAAAGCAGATTAATAAAAACAGTTAAAAGCTAAACTAAAAATTAAATCAGGTAAAATATGCTAATCAGTTAAAAAGCGTAATAATAAATAATAATTAGTTAAAAGCTTGGTTAAAAAGGTAGGTCTTGAGCCTGCTCTTAAAAACATGAACGTTCTCTGCGGCCCTGAGGTCCTCCGGCAGCCTGTTCCAGAGGTGAGGGCCATAATAGTGGAAGGACGCCTCACCATGAGTCCGTGTCCTGACTTTAGAGATGATAAGGAGACGGCTGCCAGAGGAACGCAGAGACCGCGAGGGTTCATATGGTAAAAGCATTTCTGAAAGATAAGAAGGCTCAAGACCATTAAGACACTTAAAAATCATTAAAAGAACCTTAAAATTGATCCTAAAACATACGGGGAGCCAATGCAGTGATTCTAAGACTGGTGTGATGTGCTCCCGCTTCCTGGTCTTCATCAGGACACGTGCTGCTGAATTTTGTAGTAGCTGTAAACTTGAGATAGTCTTTTTGGGAAGACCAGAAAGCAGGGCATTACAGTAATCAATTCTGCTGGTGATAAAAGCATGCACCAGCGTCTCCGCATTGGCCCGAGAGAGAATGGGGCGGACTCTGGCGATGTTCTTTAGATGATAAAAACCTATTTTAGTTATGTTTTTAATGTGAGGAATAAAAGTCTGCTCAGTCAAAAATCACACCCAGGTTCTTCACTTGAAAAGATGGATTAAAAGACAGTAATTGTAGTTCTGGTAAAAGTTTCTCTCTCTGAGCCTCAGGACCGATAATTAAAGCCTCAATTTTGTCCTGGTTGAGCTGGAGAAAGTTTTCTGCCATCCAGGATTTGATGTCTAAAATGCAGTTAAAAAGTACATCCATTGGTTGTATGTGATCAGGAGACATGGAGATGTACAACTGTGTATCATCAGCATAACTGTGAAAGTTAACTCCATGTCTTCTGATGACACTGCCAAGAGGGAGCATATACAGATTAAAGAGCACTGGGCCTAAAACTGAACCCTGGGGCACACCACACGTGATCTTATGGACCTTAGAGGAACAGGTATCTAAACTTACCATAAAAGTCCTGTCTGTGGGACAGGAAGTAAACCATTTATGAACAGCACCAGAGAGGCCAATCTGTTTTAAACGAGTTAAAAGAATAGTTTGGTCTACTGTATCAAAGGCAGCGCTTAGATCCAGTAGAACCAACACTGTCGCCTTTTTGACATCATAGTTTAATCTAAAATCATTTAAAATCTTTAAAAGAGCCGTCTCTGTGCTGTGGTTTACCCTGAAACCAGACTGACATTGTGAGCATTAATAAAATCGTTAAGTTGAATAAAAACAAGTTTTTCTAAAACTTTACTTAAAAATGGTAAGTTAGAGACCGGTTGGTAGTTGTAATTGCTCTTTTTCAGCAGGGGCCTCACAACTGCCACTTTAAAGGCGGCAGGAAAAACCCCCATCTGAAGGGAGCAATTCATAAAGTTTAAAATCTCGTCTTTAAAAGAACCATAAAATTGTTTTAAAAAGCGGGTGGGAATTGGGTCCAAAGTACTTGTGGTGGGCCTCACTGAGGAAAAAACTTTATCAAGGGTCCCAGCTTCTACCAGGACAAAACTGTCCAGTGTTTCCTCTGGTAAAGGCAGAAACTCAGATTTGCATCTGATGGTGTCCACCTTTCCTCTGAAGTGGCCTGCAAACTCTTCACACAGTGTTTGAGGGGGTTTTCTGAAAACTGTTAGAGGTCTGATTTAGAATCTTGTCAATGGTGGAAAACAGAAGTTTGGGGTTATTTTTATGTTCTGAGATGATTCTGGAAAAGTATGCATTTCTGGAATTTCTTAAAGCATTATTGTATAATTTGAGATGTTCTATGTATATCTGATGATTTATTGTAGTTTTATTTTTCCTCCATTTCCTTTCGGCCACCCTGCAGCTCCTCTTTAATTTTTTAATAGCTTCATTTCTCCATGGTATTGTGTGTTTTGAACGTATATTTACAACTTTAAGTGGAGCCTGCAGGTCGAGAGCAGATTGAAGCCTACTGTTAAAATCATTCACGATAAAATCACAGGGGGCAGGTGAAGGTGTAGGAGGAAACTTTTTAAAAACTTCAAGAAAACCTGCAGCCACTTCAGGGGTTAGATGACGCTTCCTGACAGTTCTCACAGTAATAGACCATCATATTGACTGTCATTTGAACCAGGTTCATTCATATATTTTAAAGACATACCAGAGTATGACCTCAAAGAGTAAAAATAGAGACTTCTTGTTGTATGTGGGTGGGGCTAAAATTATCAGAAAATATGAGCATATAGTTTTGTTTAGGAAGTCACTGTGATCCTCCATATGCATTTTGGTAGCAATCTGTGAAAATATCAGGGAGTTAGAACAGGCTTTTTTGCTTGGCTTAAAAGCAAAGTGTCAGGTCTTGGGGTTCTTAGTCATTCTTAGTCGTAGTCCCTGTCTCTGTTCATAGTTCTTTGTCTTAGCTCTTAGTCCCTTGTCTTAAGCCTCCTCATAGCCTCTGCCTCAATCCCAGTCTCAGCCTTAGTTTATCGTTCCTTTGTTTGGATTATGTTTTATTTCGCCCCCTGGATTACGTTTCTTTTTCTTCCGTTCCTAAGCTAGTCTCGCAATTTCTCATGTAAGTTTGTTTTGCTGCCACGTCAGCATTTACATTATTATTAAACCTTTTGTTTTTCTCATTTTCGCCTCCCCGTCTCCTGCCTGTACCTGGGTCCTACATACAAACCTTTAAAACATGTGACAGAACAAACCAACCAGTATGGACCCAGCAGGTATCACCACGAGCCCTAGGCTACTGGTGTTTAAGGAGCGCTTCCCAACCGAGTACGCCGAGCTTGATGCTAGCTTGTCGGCCTACTTTGATGCTCTGGTGTGCTCGGTCGATGTTTGGGAGCGGTGGGGGGCCACGCAGCGGTTCCTCAGATCATTCACTGATTTCCCTTGGCTGCGTGACACCCCTGAACTGAGGGTCCTGTACTTGGAAGCCCGGGAGGAAATTGATGAACTGTCGCCTTGGTGCTCCTGTGGTTCTCACCCGGACTCGGGACAGCTGCAGAGCGGAGTGCGCCGTACAGCGGATGTACCGGGTCGAACCGCTTCTCCTCCCGGGTTGCCTGCCCCTCAGCCCGCTTCCTGCTCCCCAGCCACGGCTCCACCGGCCTCCAGTTCGCCAGAGCCTCAGTCCCGGAGGTCCCGCCGTCAGCGGCGTTCTCCAGAGGTTTCCAGGCCTCGTTCTGCAGGGGTTTCCAGATCCAGTTCTCCCGACGGTCTCGACGCCTCCAGTTCTCTCGAGGGTCTCTACGCCTCCAGTTCTCCCGAGGGTCCCGCCAACTGGTGTCCGCCTGACGGTCCCGCCGACTGCTGTCCGCCAGAGGGTCCCGCCGACTGCTGTCCAACAGAGGGTCCCGCCTACTGCTGTCCGCCAGCGGGTCCCGCCGTCCGCGATGGTCCTCCAACGCCTCCTCCTGGGTCAGAGGAAGTCGCCGTCCGCAACGGTCCTCAGTGCCAGTGACTCCAGTGCCAGTCTCTGCAGTTCCAGTTCCAGACTCATCAGTTCCAGTTCCAGACTCATCCGTTCCAGTTCCAGACTCATCTGTTCCAGACTCATCAGTTCCAGTGCCAGATCCATCAGTTCCAGTGCCAGATCCATCAGTTCCAGCTCCAGACTCATCAGTTCCAGCCCCAGACTCATCAGTTCCAGTGCCAGACTCATCAATTCCAGTGCCAGACTCATCAGTGCCAGTGCCAGACTCATCAGTTCCAGTGCCAGACTCATCAGTTCCAGTTCAAGTCGCTCCAGTTCCTGTTCCAGACTCATCAGCTCCAGTCGCTCCAGTTCCAGTTCAAGTTGCTCTAGTTCCAGTTCAAGTCGCTCCAGTTCCTGTTCAAGTCGCTCCAGTTCCAGTTCAAGTCGCTCCAGTTCCTGTTCCAGTCACTCCAGTTCCAGTTCCAGTCGCTGCAGTTCCAGTTCCAGTCGCTGCAGTTCCAGTTCCAGTTCCAGTTCCAGTTCCAGTCACTGCAGCTCCTGTCCCAGTCACTGCAGCTCCAGTTCCAGTCACCGCAGTTTCCATTCTTCATGGTTCCGGTGCCGCATTGCCTGGCTCCAGACCCACACCACTCAGTTCGTCTCGCGGCTCCCAGGCCGCACTCCAGGTAAGCTGCGCCTCTTCGCCTCGCGGCTTCCAGGCCGCACTCCAGGCGCTCTGTGCCTCATCGCCCCGCGGCTCCCAGGCCGCACATCAGACTCCCAGCGCCTCTGCTCGCAGTCTCTTGGACGCCCTCCAGGCGCTCGGCGCCTGTCATCGCGGCATCCTGGTCGCCCTCCAGACCTTCGGTTTAAAGTTTAAAGTGTAACCACGCCCACAATTCTTAAGATAAAATAAATCCTTTTTAATAACATAATCCCACATGTGTAAAGACTGTACTGACAAGGTTTCATGGCTATCCATGAAAGTATGTAGAAGTAGATGGTTCAAATCAGACAGGTGTGAAATGTCCTAAAATAGAGAGTTTTTTCAAGATGGCCGACTTCCTGTGATAAGTAGGACATGGGTCCAAGAGACTTTTTTGTAGGTCCTGAGAGGATGCATGAGTGTACCAAATTTCATGACTGTCAATCAAAGCAGTGGGCGGGGCTTGTAATTTAAAGGCCAAAAATGGGGAGAAAGGAGGCGCTGTTGACGCAATTTGCCACACCCACAGGATTTTTCTACTCAGGTATGTTAAGGTCCTTACAAAGATTCATCCTATACAGTTTTGTCCTGATTTGATCACGCATGTTGATTTTACAGCATGAAATGTGTTGACGGCGAGACGTCAAACTTTGAAGTGGCGCTGTGGCGAGGTCTTAAATGCTAGAGCCCTAACATTTTAAACCATGCCAGAGACACACTCCTAAATGTACAACGTGACACTTCAGGGTCCCAGTGGGCGGGGCTAAAGTTTTGTCAAAATATGACACTATAGCTTTGACCATGAGTCCAGTACCATCCTCCACAAGCATTTTGGTGAAGATCCTGTCATTTTTGTATAACTTATTAGCATTTTTCTATTTTTGGCGAGAGGTGAAAGTTTAAGGTTATGCCCCGTCCACACTATAATGATTCTGGAAAGTCTTTTGATAACTTTTGATCCCCCATGCCTTGAGACTGTACTAACCAAGTTTGGTGTGGATACATAAGAAACTGTAGGAGGAGTTCTCTCAAATAGGAGGCTTGAAAATGCCAAAATCACACATTTTTTCCAAGATGGCTGACTTCCTGTTTAGTTTAGACCACACCCCCAAGATGCTTTTTTTTACTGTAATTCCATCATCTATCAACACCCCAAATTTCATTGGTGTATATATAAGCAGTTGGAAGAGCCCCACCAATAGGTGGCGATGTGTATGTAAGAGGCTCCGTCCCTTCGTGAAACCCAAAATTTTGCAAATGTTTTGATTTTTTTTTTTGGGGGGGGGTAGGCAAAATTTACTGACTTTTCAGGCATGTTCAGGTCTCCAAAAAGGCAAATCACTTTCTGGAAGATTTAAAATAATAATAATAGTAATAAACAACACGATTACAATAGGCCTTCGCATCGCCTTCGGTGCTCGAGCCTAATAATACCTTGGCCTACAGTCTCTCTGTACAGGTCCATCTTGACCAGAAAACTGCAGATAGGGGTTTTACAGTGGACTAGGGTCACCCCATTTCCCTGGAGCTTGAGGGTCACCTCATTCATTTTTTCGAAAAGGTCAGCAAGGAAGAAAATGTCATATTGGCTGGAAAACAAGTTATTCCTAAGATCTGGATCTTTTGTCCCAAGAAACTCCAAAACTGTGGCAAAGAGCTCACAAAGACGGAACAGGCAGTTTCCTCTCGACAGCCAGCAAACCTCTGTGTGCAGCAGCAAGCGCTCAAACGTCTCATCATTTTCACTGCACACCTGTCTGAAGAGCCAGTCATTTAGCGTGGGCTTGATTTTGCTAATAGACTTAACTGCACTTGTGAAGTTGAGAGCTGATGTTTTTAGCCATCAGGTTGTGATGGTGAAGAATACAGGGAACAGTAAGAATGTCTGGTGTGCGCTCTTTCAGCAGAGTGATAAAGCCTCTGTACCTGCCCACCATGGCTGGGAGCACCATCTGTGGCACAAGCAAGAAGGTTGCTGAAAGGGATAGACTTCTCCTGAAAATATTCTTCCGGTGCGCTGAAAATAGTCTGCCCTCTGGTGTCAGTTGTGAGATACTTTCCAAACAAAAACTCTTTTGCCACTCCGCAGTCCAATAGATAGCATACCTAAGCCATAAAGTGTTGTTGTTCTCTGTTGTGGTCTCATCCACCTGAATGCTGAAACGATTGATACAGAGCGTGGCGCTGAGCTGCTCCTCGGTATCAACTGACATTTCTTTTATCCTTTGCGCCACAGTGTTATTGTTAAGTGGAATTGCTTTTACCACCGCTGATGAGTCCTGTTGCATGACCGTAGAGATAGCCTCTTTCAGTGATGGAAGCACTAGCGTTTCCCCAACTGTGAACGGTAGCCCACTTTTAGCTATTATTTGAACAGGTGCTCCTTTAGCTGGGAAGGTTTCATTGCCTTGTTCGAAAAAACTTGCTCACAAAGCAGGCACATGGGGAGTTGTGGATTCGTAGGTGAAGGAATAAATCCATACCTGAGGTAGTCCACATTGTACTGCCGACACTTCTTATTGTGAGCCATTGTTCGTTATGAATGTCCTGTATCACTAGCGCCCACCATAACCATCTCAGCGTGCCCTTCAGTGGCAATAAACATTCACCACCCCCTTATCTAGTCTGAACGCCCACTGGGCGGCACTACAGCCCCCTTTGAGAAACCCTATTCTAGAGGACAATTTTGTGGTATTATTTGGACCTACTGACAATTGAGATAATGAAATAAGAGAGATTAGGGGCAGAGCTGAAGAATTCAACAGTTCTTTGAGTCCTTGTGATACACTTTGAGTAGAAAAATCCCAAAGAGTCAAATTGGGTCCAAATTACATTCAGCAGCCAATCAATCAATCAATCAATCAATCCTTCCAGTGAAATCCAGCAGCGCATCCAGTTTGCGGCTCAGTTCCAGAACTCAGCCAGTTTGTGGTCCTGTTCCTAAACCTCCTGGTCCCGTTCGAGATTTGCAGCCTGCTGTTTGTGGTACTGCTTCGACACCCCATCCAGTTTGCGATCCAGATCTCCAAATCTTTTAGTCCAAGTATTGCCAGATGCAGCCCAACAGTTCCATAACTTTAGAATTTGTAAATACATCAGGAAACTACCAGCGCCAATCAGCAGGTATCCCACAATTAGTAATCCAAATATGTACACATCTTCCACGTCTTTGACAGCCAGAACAGACAGGCACACCATCTTCCCCTCTCCCCAGGAATCCATGGTAAACCCGGCCGGAAGGGTCGACTGCAGGCATGATGGCTCCCCCTTTTCAGCCTTAGATTTGAAAAAACTTTGTCCAATGCGTTGAGTGACCATGAAACCAGATCTATTTTCAATTTCAGCAGCCAGCAGAGAGAAACACAGATGCAGACAGAAGCAGTATAAGGTCTGTAAAAATCTGTAAAGATCCTGGGGAAAATTTAAGGGGTCTTCTACACTGTGCATGAGGGAGAAGCCTTCAGCTGTCACACAAGCTCTGTGACTCGAGAATGCGGCTTCCTGATTGGCTGGCAGGTGCTGCAAATGTGTTCAATGGGCTGTAAGAGGGAAATGAATATGTAAGTTTGTTTGGCAATATGTAGTTTTTAAATGATTCAGTTGCCATTGTAACATGAATTGTTAACCCTTCCTTTTACAGTCCTATAATTACTAAAAAATTACCTGGTACTTATATGGTAACTCTTGGTGTGTAATTAGTAATTACTATGTGTATTAATTAAGTTAAAAATACAGAGAAAGTACAACAGAAATTACTCAGCATTTCCCTGATACATATGTGGAAAACTATAGCATTTATGGGGTAATTACTACATGTAATAAGAAGGTCACTACTGAAGAAGTACTGCTGGATGTACTAATAAAAACCTTCACTATTACCCATTTATTAAATTGACCTTTCACCGAGTCCTGCCCCCCTTAGTTACTGTTGCTACATCCAACAAAAACGACCAGCGCGACAGATTATCATGACTGGAAGAGGTATTTCCTTGCGTGTCAGTGACCTTTTTGGAGCAAAACCTTCTCAACATCAACCAAATCGAACCAGCCTTGATCTCCTTCCTCTCTCCAGATCAGCTCTGCCAAGTTATGTCCGTCCGCTCGCAGCCAGACTCCTTCGCAGCTGGCAAGCAAGCCCAGCTGCCAGCACCTCTAAAGCTCGCCCCCTGCGTCGCCCCCACCAGTCGGCAATCTCAAGCCGGCTCACGCTAATCTGCGGGTGGACCGCGCCACCTCTCAGGACGCTCCTCAGCACCGAGTTCCCACTGACATCTAGTTAGTAGTTAGTAGATGTGGGCGCATTGCTTCACTATCTTATTTGAAGTTAATGTTTGTCGGACCTGCTCACCAGTGGCGTAGCAAGGCCACCAGGGGGCCCCAAGCAGCAATGTGACTTTGGGCCCTCTGTCAGCCGTTTCGTCATTAAGTTCTTCAGTTTTCAAAGCTTACGCAGAATGATTGTTTTGTAACACTGCATTGTCATCCAAGTAGAAAATACTATTTTGAGCAACTAAATAATAATTATAATTAAAGCCGCAAGCGGCAATGACGGCCCTCACACCTTGGCGTCACTCCGGCTGCCACTGCCTCGTCCCCCTCCGTTTCCACTGAGTAGCCTCCAAAACACCATGGAAACTGTGCTTGAGTGAGCATATTACAGTTTCAAGTTTTATTTAAAGACGTGCCAGAGTATGACCTCAAAGAGTAAAAATGGGGACTTCTTGTTGTATGTTGGTGGGGCTAAAATTATCAGAAAATATGAGCATATGGTTTTGTTTAGGAAGTCACTGTGATCCTCCATATGCATTTGGAGAAATATGGTAGAAATCTGTGAAAATATCAGGGAGTTAGAACAGGCTTTTTTGCTTGGCTTAAAAGCAAAGTTTAAAGTGAAGCCATGCCCACAATTCTTAAGATTGAATAGATTCTTTTTAATAACATAATCCCACATGTGTAAAGACTGTACTGACAAGGTTTCATGGTAATCCATGAAAGTATGTAGGAGTAGATGGTTCAAATCCGACATCCAAAAATAAGCAGTTTTTTCAAGATGACCCCGACTTCCTGTGATAGCTAGGAGTCCAAGAGACTTTTTGTAGGTCCTGAGAGGATACATGAGTGTACCAAATTTCATGACTGTCAATCAAAGCAGTGGGCGAGGCTTTCAATTTAAAGGTAAAAGATGGGGAGAAAGGGGGCGCTGTTGACGCAACTTGCCACACCCACAGGATTTTTCTACGCAGGTATGTTAAGTTCCTTACAAAGATTCATCCTATTTAGTTTTGTCCTGATCTGATCATGCATGTTGATTTTACAGCATGAAATGTGTTGATGGCGAGATGTCAAACTTTGAAGTGGCGCTGTGGAGACGCCTTAAATGCTAGAGCTCTAAAATTTTAAACCTTGTTAGATCTACTCATTGGCTGTTGCCTGAGCCTGGTCAGTGTAGATTTTTTGATGTAAGCCAGAGTATGACCCCAAAGAGTAAAACGAGAGACTTCCGGTTGTCAGTGGGTGGAGCTAAAATTGTCCGAAAATTTCAATGCATAGTTTTGTTCAGGGCCCCACTGGGATCATCCATGTAGATTTTCATTTAGATCTGAGAAATATTAATTAAGTTATAAGAGTTTGTTTTTTTAGATTTTTTTGGCTTGAAGGCCAAGTTTGAGGCCAAGCCACGCCCAAACTAAAGAGAATCTGGAAAATCTTTATACAACTTTTGTTCTCCCATGCCTAAAGAACTTACTGAGCAAGTTTGGTGCAAATCGGTTAAAATCTGTAGGAGGAGACGTGTGAAATGGCAAAATGTGCAGTTTTTCCAAGATGGCTGACTTCTGGTTGGGTTCCAGATAGGCAGCCAGTAAGGGAACCGATCCTATTAAGAGATTTTTAAACTGGCATCAGACCGAGTTATGAACTGTGATTCAGCCACGGGTTGCACGTTGCTGACGTGTCTGTTTGTGGTTGTGTTGTCTGTCAGCGATTGAAATGATTTCATTGTGAAAAGGTCTAAGTTATGAGATTTCTGAGCTTTGATCAGACTTTTAAATAGTTAATTTGACTTTGATTGTGGCTTGATTTGGATAAAGTTTAAAGGAATATTGTGTGAACTGATTATGAACAACACTTGTAACCCGACCATGATGAGAATATAACGTCTATAAATCACATCCACAAAATCAAAACCACTGCAGGGAAGTCTTTGTCCTGATTTAATTATTATTTTAATGATATTAGTTATTCTCTATGTCGTAGTTTTCAGTGTAGTTTACCAATTGACTGTTGTTAGCCACAATGCTAAAGCTACTACTGTGTTGCTAAGAGGGGTCTGAGTAAATGTCTGAATAGAAATATAACATGCACAAATCACATCCACACAATCACTGCAGTAAAATAAAGTCTTTGTCCAGATATTAATCATATTAGTTATTCTGTTTGTTGTAGTTTTCAGCCAGTTGCTCTAAATCCCTCTGTGCAGCTTTAGTGAGAAGCTGGAGACAACGGGTGGGCGGGGTCGAGTGTATCTGTCTAAGAGATGGTTTTATACTCCAGGAGGCGTGTCTTAGAGACGATGCTGACGTAGACATGAACCGCTTTCAGCCAATCACAAAATTCAAATGCAGTAGCCACCTTTCAACCCTAAGAGGGCAGCACTAAGATGTTTTAGACCAAAAAGTGTAGAATTTAACAAGTTTACATATAAATGTCAAAAAATGCCCAGAAACTGAAAGATTACATTAATGACCCACTAATACAGTTTATTAGCAGAAAAAAGCTGTTGTGAGGGTGAGTTGCTTTTTAAATACCGGCAGTGGCAGCTGGCCAATAGACGGCGCTAGGCCACCGCCCTCCCTACCAAAAACACAATGTGCCAACAAATAAGAAATATATATATTTTTATAAAAATTATATGTATTTAGAGTTAAAAACACTCATGTATATTTATATACTGAGAAGATTGTATAAATGATTTCTGAAAGACAGAAATTACTTTGTAAAATATGATTTCTTCCTGCTTCTTCACTTCTCATATGTCTAGTTCAGCTCTGGGGTGCTGGAGAAAGCGCCCTCTGGGGGATCAGTAGACACTTTTACCATCTTATTTTCTGCAAATTTAACCCATTCAGTTCCACTTTCAGGTTTCATGTCCCCCTCAGTACCAAAGATATTTAGCATTTTTACTGATTTTTGAAGGCCCACAGAATATTTTCTCCTATGACTTTGAATTCTGAAACCATAATCACAATATTTTGTCATTCTTCTTTCAAAAGCAAAAAAAAGTGTTTCTACCTCTTTCTGTTATTTAGCAATCTGCAGTACAAAAGAGGAACTTTTATGAAAATCCACACGTTTCAGGACTAAAAGCTGAGATAAAGAGCGTTTTGTGTAAAGAGGTTTTTCAAGCAGATCAGTGACTGTGTGTGTCAAAACTTACCGTGTGTTTTATGCAGTGAATCCTTCTTTATTTTGGTCCCTGCTGCCTTTAGAAGATCCTAACAGCAGATACTGGTCTGATAAATCCACCTCAGCTGCACTAGAATCACCAGAAGAACCTCAACGCCAGGTTGAAGACATCACAAGTCCGAAAATGACGAGCTGGATCAAAAACCGCGCCACCTTCAACACAATACTCGTTCCCGGTAGATCCGGTAGACACGCTGGAGGGATTTTATCATGTAATAAACTCCACCACCTTCTACATTCCATAAATTCTATACTAGTTTGTAATAACTCTGAACAACGAGATCACATCACAGCTCCTTCACAGGCTCTGAATCACTTCCTCATTCACCGTCTGTCTCGTCCTGAGTGCCTGGCTCCTCCCCCGCTGCACACCCATGGGGAGCCTAACCCCTCCTTTCCACCGGACGCGTCAGCAGCACGTTACTGCAGCAGCACGTCATACGCAGCTGATGCATACCGCTGTAGTCAATAGAACCCTTTCCACCGCATCCGTCAGCAGCACGAGTCGAACGCATCTCAGGAGCGACATCTCGCGGCACATACGCGCCGGTTCTATTTTTTACGCGCTACGCATCTGAAACGCGTCACAAGTTCGACATTTTGGAAAGGGGAAGACGTCTGGCTTGAAGATCGAAGTTGAAAAACAGTTGAAAAACAGTTTCTCACAACCTTGCTTGATTGAGGTGTGGTGAAGCAGAGACAACTGCTGAACAATGGCACTCCACTATTGGGTTTTGTAGACCCCCACTGTAAACTTGTTCAAAACTGAAATACGCTCCGAGGGAGCAGACCTCTGGATCTTTAAAGAACAACTAACCCCCCCTACCAGAAACTTACTTACGCCTCAGGGAGATTTCAAAACTGGCGCTGAAATGGGCGTGCCGGGAGGACTGAGGGGCACGAGCGGGAGGGGGCTAGTGGGCGGGGTTTGGGCTGTGATTGACAGTTGGCTTTGGCGCTGACACTGACAGCTAAAGTGCAATATATATTTTACTTGCTGCGATTGGCTGAAAGTGCCTGATTTCTACAGGATATGATTGGCTGAAGCAAGGCTGCCTTTGTGTCACAATCTCGCTCTGAATGCGGAGGAGTGACACTGACAATTAAAATTACTATTCAAAATGCACTTCATCTAGAAATGAAGTGTAGATGAAGTTCTTCTTCTTCTTCTACTACACAATTTATGTGCGCACCTAGCTTGTGGCCTCAACTTCATTCATTATCGCAAATATGCTCTATTGGCTTAATTCGGGGAAACTGTCAGTTGAGAAATTGAAAGACAAAGGTACTGATAAAGGAGCGGAACCAAGAGAGAGACGAATCAAAGGCAACAGAGGATAGAATTGCGATGGATACGGGAGAAGAAAATGAACAGGAGTTAAAAAATGATGAGCTGGAGGAGACGGCAACGAGGAAAAAGAGGTGAAGAGGGTGATCACCAGATGGGAATAAAGAAGGAAATATGACAAAAAATTTTGTGTTTCAGATTAATTCAAATGCAGGAGCTCATTGTTGTGGTCATTAGATCATTATTAGATGTGTTTTCTGTTAATTTGAGTAAACATGCCGTCTTTAATATAGCCTAAATAAAATTCAACGTCCTTTCAACAGTAACAAAAATGCTTGTGGCATTTTTTTTAAGGTGCGGGGGGTTGGGGGTGCGTCAACGCGGCCGGGACATAAAAGGGGGTGCGTGGCAAAATAAGTTTGGGAACAGCTTGTTTAGAGACAAGCCCAACATCTTCCTCTCCTGCTGCAAGCCAATCAGACCTCTCTCTCTCTTCATCCACAGCTTCCCTGTCTCACCTTCTGCCTCAGTCATGGATGCGGTTTCTGATGCTTTTCCATCATCTCCATAAGAAGCTGGTGTCCCCCATTGTCTCCACCTCCCGCCTGTCTGTATCTATCAGTCAGGTGAAGAAGCAGCTGGAGAGACTGAGCAGGAACAAGGAAGCTGGTCTAGATGGTGTTAGTCCCAGAGTCCTAAAGGCTTGTGCAGATCAATTATGTGAAATCATTCATCTGCAACTGAGCTTCCTAACTTGCATTCCAGAATAAAACCAGTCAGAATTCACGCAAGATCTTGTTACATTTTTGCAACTTTAAGGACAAATAAATCCTAAACATTGTTAAATATAAGTACAACTAAATACTGCTAAATTCTAAATGTAATGTGAGCTAAGCACCGACTGGAAAAAAGATCACATGGCTGTTGTGTTGGGCAAGACACTTCACCCACCCTGCATGTTTGGTGGTGGTCGGAGGGTCCGGTGCATGTTTGGTGGTGGTCGGAGGGTCCGGTGCCTGTTTGGTGGTGGTCAGAGGGTCCGTCCGGTGCCTGTTTGGTGGTGGTCGGAGAGTCCGGTGCCTGTTTGGTGGTGGTCGGAGGGTCCGGTGGCTTTTTGGTGGTGGTTGGATGGTCGGGTGGCTGTTTGGTGGTGGTTGGAGGGTCCGTCCGGTGCCTGTTTGGTGGTGGTCAGAGGGTCCGGTGCCTGTTTGGTGGTGGTCGGGGCGTCTGGTGGCTGTTTGGTGGTGGTCAGAGGGTCCGGTGGCTGTTTGGTGGTGGTCAGAGGGTCCAGTGGCTTTTTGGTGGTGGTCAGAGGGTTCGGTGCCTGTTTGGTGGTGGTCGGGGCGTCTGGTGGCTGTTTGGTTGTGGTCGGAGGGTCCGGTGGCTGTTTGGTGGTGGTCGGAGGGTCTGGTGGTGTCTGGCAGCCTCGTCTCTCTCAGTGTAAATCCCAGGGCAGCTGTTGTTACAACATGTGTGTAGTTCATCATCACCAAATGTGTGAGTGTGTTTGTGTGAACGGGTGAATGACAAACTGTAGTGTGAAGCGCTTTGAGTGTCGTAGGACTTGAGTACAGTGTTATACAAGTACACGCCATTTACCATTTTAATCCTGGCATTTGTCTCTTTTAGGTGCCATGACCTCTGGACTAACATCAGCAATTTTACTGCTATTATTGCTCTGCTGTTGGCACTTCACCACAGCCAAAGATGGAAAATCCACAAAAAAGGGGAAAAAAGGAAAGCAAGTCATCTGTCCATCGTACGTAAGAACGTTCTTTTTCTAAAAACAGCTGCAATCATTGAATAATTGATTTTGGAAGGCCTGTTAGAGGTCCATTTTTGAGGTTCACCAGTGGTTTCCATCTTGTGGTGAACGCTCTGTATTCACTCTGGTGAAGTCTTCTCTTGATTGTTGACTTTGACACACATACATCTACCTCCTGTAGAGTGTTCTGGATCTGGTCAACTGTTGTTAAAGGTGTTTTCTTCACCAGGGAAAGAATTCTTTGGTCATCCACCACAGTTGTTTTCTATGGTCTTGCAGATCTTCTGGTGTTGCTGAGCTCACCGGTGCGTTCCTTCTTATTAAGAATGAGGGAACATCACACACCTGGCTATGGAACAGTTGAAAAGACAATTGTCCCATTACATTTGGTCCCTTAACAAGTGGGAGACACATATACAAACTCTTGTAATCCCTACAACGTTCACCTGATTTGATGTAAATACCCTCAAATTAAAGCTGACAGTCTGCAGTTATGTTTGATTCATTTCAAATCCATTGTGGTGATGTACACAACCAAAAATATTAGAATTGTGGCGATGTCCCAATATTTACGGGACCTGATACCTGACTGTATGTAAAGAACAAAGTATTTAAAAGAATATTTCATTCATTCAGATCTAGGATGTCTTATTATGTTTCCTTTATTTTTTTGAGCAGTGTATTTGAGAGAAATCAAGACTGTATTCCTGGACCACAGAATCCGTGTATGGTACATTATTTTGTTTCAAAATAAAATCAGAAAAAAACAAATGATCAGTTTGTTTTTTTGTTATAAAACCAAATTTGAAAAATGAAAAATAAAGAAAAAAAAGCTAAATTTTTCCCAATTTGCAGGTTAAAACAAAATCATGTAGCAAAATCATGCTGCAACCTCATTGACAGACAAAGTTCATTTTACTGTTATTGTTACGACCAGGCTCAACCAGGGGGAAAGGGAAGTAACATTAAAACCCAGTTGTTTAAGGGTTAAAAAATAAAAAGGTTTACTTGTAAGGTTTTGCTTCACAATAAAAATCAGAGCGTTAATCACATAGAAGAGAAAAAAACAAGCCTCTGAATAAAGGATAGAAAAAAAAACAATACCAAACAATACCACTAACTTGGGAGACTTCAAATGGTAGAACACCAAAACCCCCAGCTACCAGAGTAGCTGCTAATAAAGAACAGAAAATCTCAAAACTAACCAAAAGTTAAAGTATAACAAAAGGTCCTTTTTTACAGACCAGTAGCTCCCACAACTTATAAGACAGCTAACAGCAAACTAAACAGCAAAGTTCACAGGTAAATCTTAACATTTATCAAAAACAACAAAATACCAGCTAAACACCAAACCATCAATCAAACAAAATGGCAAGCTGCTCTAACAAAACACAGCCATACCTTCCCCACAGGAAGGCAGTCTTAAATAGGGAGGCCTCACTGAGCAGCTGCTGGCTTGTCCAATCCACGTGTGCCAATCAGTTGGTCTTTCTACAGTGCAGCCATTAGCCAGGAAGTGTCATTTCAACCCAGCTCTGCAACCTAAACAGAATAAAACTAAAACAGAACACAACATACAAAGCCCCTGGCCGTAACAGTTATGTAGAAACATGTTCCTGATGCCTTTGTGTTTAGCAGAGTGCCATTCAGTGTGTAGCTTAAACTGGTTAGTGTCGCGGATTGTCAGTGGGGAGAAACAAAAGAGCATATAGACCCTCCGTCCTCCATTAATTTCTGATGCTAGACATCGTTGGACATTATCTCGCTTATACCACCGTCACTTACGAAAGAAATAAATATTAAATGAATACGTTAATGTTGTTTATTGCTGTTAAAATCGTAAGTTTTTCACAAGCCGAGTGGACTATTTAATATCGCTCATTGTAGTAACTGCTGCCATAGTAATAGGCCTAAAGACCAGCCGTTATCATAAATAAAGGCCCTGTCATCTTCATAAGTGAATCTTATGGTGCATTCACACCGGCCCAACCATCAACTTCATAAGCAGCAAGTTTATATGTAAAGTCTATGGTGGACGGGCGTCAGACAGACGTCAACGGCTCTGCGGCGCTTTGTGAGCGTTATGAGCGGCAACTTTTCAAGCTTTTCTAGCGTTTCAGGCGTTGACGCTTGAAAAGCTAGAAAAGGTCAAAGTTCAGCTAGCTGAACTTTTGACGTTGATAACGCTCTTGAAGCGGCATGTCAACCAATCAGAGCGTCTCATCGTAGTGACGTAAGACATCACAGCACGTAGCCGGAAAGAAGCGGGATCAGCCAAAATGGAAGATAAATGAACCTCATCCAAACGTAGCTCCTGGAGCAAATGGTTAAACTCACCAAACTCAGAACGCATCTGAAGAATGGGGTGTATCCACAAACGGCGCTGATGCACCCGACGTCGACGTTGTCTAGATCTATGAAGTAAATAAATCCAAGCCACTGTCTCAATATGATCCACCATAGCTCCGAACATCCGATAACAAAGGAAGCCCCGCCTTCGCGCTCTTTTTCCGTCAGGCTTTACGAGCTTTAACGCCTATGCGCTCTGACTGGCAGGTGTTATGAGCTTCAACTTCAAACGTCAAATTTGGAGCGTTATCAGCGTTGCTTGATGTTGACAAAGTGGCCGGTGTGAACGCACCTTAAGGCTGTATTCACACCTGATAGTCCAGTGGACTCGGTTTGATTGGACACCAAAGTACCAACACTGTTGCTGTTTTTATTTGGTTTTATTTATTTATTTGTATTCTTTGGTTTCTGCACTACTTTTTATTGGCCCTGTCCCAATACCCATCCTGCACCCTACGGTCCACAAAGCGCACTTAGCAGAAGGGCATATAAGGGTTCGAAGTGCGTAGTGAACAAGTGCGCACAAATAGCAGTACTGGGACAGTGAGCATGACGTGCCACAGTGTTCTTTCTCCATGACAACCAAAATAGCAGTACCGGTCGCTGTTTGCGCTGTTTTCATACTAGAAATGATTTTAAAACTCCAACAAACATTTATTTTGAGGAGAATGAAGTGCAGGAACCAAATGAGGTGTATAAGACAGGATAAGTGATTAAAGTGTTAGTATATCATGTCCGAAAATACACGTCAGTACCGTTATTAATTAATTATATTTTTATCAGATATGTGACACATCTTTAAAACAGAGAATCAATCGATTGTAATTACACATCTAGATAATAAAATAAAATATTTATTATTTGCAGTCTACACTTGAGAAAATGTTATTTTTTTCTCCACCTTTCTTCTTCTTCTTCCGTCAAAATTCACACGCAGCAATGCATTGTGGGAAATACCCTTCGCTGAAGTCTGCATTGATGTGGACTTCGGCGAAGTCCGGATCAAGGGTTCAAAAGGGGCGGAGCCAAGGGCACAACTCTCCACTCTTGGAGAATCGGGACATCCTACGTACTTGCGCCCCTCATCGGGAACGCGCATTTGAAGTGCACAAGGGCGCAAGTGTGGGTATTGGGACAGGGCCAAACAGTGAAATAACTATGTTAAAGTATGTTCTGAGTTTCTGTTGTCAGGGTTGTTCAAGACTAAGACACTCAACTTTCACAATAGCTACGTTTACATGCGCCAAATTTCCCCAATCTGATTAAAATCTTGGTCGATCAGAATTCCCAAATCCCTGTTTACATGGACACTAACTGAAATGATCTGATCATGTCATGAGTACACATGCACCAAGCACTCAATCAGGTTAAATGAGTTGAGCATGCGCACAGCGAGTTGTCTTACAAACTCCGTCCTTTCTGCACGTCTTTCCCGCCCCATCGTGTGCTCGAGCTGACTCACGTTATCCCCAATATGGACCTTCTGCAGGTGATTACCTTTATGTTTGGGTTTTTACTGGTCGCATTAACCAAGCTAGAGGCTGAATACATATTACTACTGCTCCTCCACCACAGGAGAGGAGAGCAGGATGACAGGATGACTGCACCAGCAGACCACTTCTGTTTACCTCCCGCCATGTTTTCTACTTGGGTCTGCGATAGCGTCAAGACGTCACGCTGAAGTTGTACGCATGCGCAGTGGGCTCTTTTCACCCTTTCATTCCGAATGGGTGTATACATGCACGTCTATCTGAATGAAGATCGGACAAAACCACCCCTCTCGATCGGAAGTAAATTTAATTCTGATCAGGCTGCATCGGATCAAAACATTCTGATTAACATGTTTACATGACGTATTTTTGTTCTGATTGGGTATTTATTCTGATTAAATGTGTCCATGTAAACGTAGCTAATGATAGTTTGTTCAACCTGCTCACCATCATCCCATCTAGTCGGAGTCTAGTCTCCGCTGAAACGTCCGCAGGGTCTGACAAAAAAATCAGGCTGTCGTTGGGATTTTCTTTTCCTTGTTGGGAGAAATTCTTTAAATTATCGGTTTCCTTTTTTAAAAAGTAACAGATGCGTCAAGTTACATATTTCACAAAAAAGTGATTAGAGTACTCCCAACACTGGCACCGCGCACATGCACCTTGAAAACAGCGAAAACATGGACATGTTTGTGTTTTTCAGGTGTAGGGTTGCCAACTCCCTGAAAAAAAAATAAGGGACACCTCGATGGCGGGGCCGGCCAACCCGATTGCCTTCAACCTTCCTTGAGTGTTGAATTTTTTTAGCCTTTTTTATGTATGAAATTATTTTTTTTATCTATCTGACATGACCCTGATTTAAGTAGATGCATATTTTTTTATGTTATGAACAAATAGAAAACAAAATATTATTTAGCAATTTATTTTTAGTGCAAAATAATTAACATAAGTGTGATGGCGCTGCAGTGCGCTTTAGGTCTTCATGTACTTTTTCCAGACAGGTGTTTCTCTTTTCCCATTCCTTCCTGGGTTTTGCAGCCTTTTTGTTTTTTTCCGGAGGAGAGAAAGCATTGCTGGTTGAAGGTGTACTATCGTCAGAGACCTGTAAACCAGTGTCGGAGTCTGTCTCACTGTCACTCATGCTGCTATGTAATGGTTGTCTGTTGTCTTCTGCGATCTTCTTCGCAAGCAACCGCACCTCGACCAATGGGATAAGCAGGATTCTGTATTGTCATACTCGTGTGTAAGTGTGCTGTCAGCTTATTGGTCACAGAGCAGGAGAGAGCCTGGGAATCAGTTTCATACAAAGCATTGACATTTTACAGACAAATTTTTATTCTGGAAATACAGGACCAAGTACGTCCCTTTTCAAGTCAATATGGGACGCATACTTTTGTTTCTATATACGGGACGATTCCGTTTTTCAAGGGACGGTTGGCAAAAGCTATTCAGGGGTGTTTGTGCTGGTGTTGTGTTATTCAGGGAGAGTCGACGCATCTTACATGAAAGGCTTGATTCTAATTATTCTTGTAAAGTTTTCGCGCTTTAGCCCAAAACAGTTCTACTACGACTTTCAGCTCTTCTTGTGTAGCAGCAAATTAAAACAAATGCCGGATTTAGCATTTTAGGTTAAAAAAACGAATGTAAAAATCCATCTCTGTGGTTTTTGTATTGGTTAAAGTTTTTACTTTTGGCTTTCAAAACTAAAAAACCAATAACTACATGGTTTATTGGTTCTTCTGATTTTGTTTTGAAATGGAAAAACCAAAACGAACTATACACGGATTCCACAGTCATTGTATTTTCCAGTATTTTGGATCTGTGCGTTGAGTTTTATATTTATTTTTGTCATATATGACTGTCTTTTCTAATTTGTTTTTCTCTTTATGATGTTTTTCCTAATTTAACAGACAACTTTCACCAGAAGATTTGGCTCAAGTTCCAGCAAACTCTACATCCAACATCTTGAATCGACTGATGGTCAGTTATGACCCTAGAATCAGGCCCAACTTTCAAGGTAGTGCTGCAGTATGCACCGGTAGCAAAAAAGACCACACTGTAATAAAACATTTGCCAGTTCAACTCAATAACTTAAGGCAGCAGACAGCCGCATTGTTTTTAAGTTGAAGAGGCCTACAAAAAAAACTTACGTTTTGAAGATTTGTTGCTCCAACTTGGATTATTTTGTTCACGTAATTTATATTCATTTTCTCAATTTATTATCTTTCATTTAAAAAACTTTTCTTTGTCTGCGCAACTAATTCTTACTACATTTGAACAATGTAATTTCTATTGCTTGCACAACTAACTTTCTTACATTTGCACAATACACTTTCTATTTCTTACTCAAGTTATCTTTTCTCCCTTTTTAAACTTATTTTCCAGTGTTTGCAATTTACACAATTTGCAACAGTTTAAAAAAAACATACAACTTTAGATCAACAAATAGGAACTTTATTAGTACATGCAAAATGTTTAACAAACAGTAATTATAAGACACTGGAGATCATTCTCAAGGTTTACTGTTCAGTACTGTGTGATTAGGTGCAAAAACTGGCTTAGATATTGTTGATTCAACTATTAGGATTCAAAATTCCTGTCTTGTCCGGATTGAAGCAAGATTTCTGGATTTAGTGAAGACATATGGTAAATGGTAAATGGTAAATGTCCTGTATTTGTATAGCGCTTTTCTAGTCATTCAGACCACTCAAGGCGCTTTCACACTACAAGGTTTTACATTCACCCATTCACACAACCCGATATGTAAACCGGGGGAGAGGGTAGGGGCTAACACTCACACAACCCGATACGCAGATCGGGGGGCAACATGGGGTTCAGTGTCTTGCCCAAGGACACTTCGACATGTGGCGGTGGAAGCCGGTATCGATCCACCAACATTCAAGTTGGAGGACAACCGCTCTAACCACTGAGCCACAGCCGCCCATATCTTCACAAGTGCATGCAAATACTGACACAAAATGACCAACTTAATTATTTGTTTCAGTGTGTAACGTCTAAAATTTGAGGATAAAATGGGGGCAATACTTGTACAAGCATACACAGCCATTCTATCCAATCTGCTGCCCCCACTATTTCAAAATGTAAGCCATGTGATAACATTCTACAAATTAAACCAATTATACATATAAAACGAGTGTACAAAAACTGTACAAGATAAAAGTTGTTCATGGAACTGCTATGGAAGCTTTGTAAACTCTTTTACAACTTAATGCTCTTGAAGTACCCCTGCAATAATGCAACAAAAGGAGTACATTTTATGTACTTGCTATAAAACAAACCACATCTGTGTACCTTGTAATGACAAAAATAAAACTGAGCATTAATTTCAACAACTCTTAGAACTACACAATCATTTCTTTTACACTAATATTTTCACAGTGTTCCAACTTTTTGAGCATTCAAGCATTAGTTTAGCCAAAATGGATTTTAGGCTAGGAGCTTGGTCTTGAGAATCCGTGTATCATTCGTTCATTCGTTTTTCAAATTAAAACCAAAAATAAAAAAAACAAAAATCCACTCGTTTTTCGTCTATTTGTTACCAAACGAAAATGAAAAAACGGATAACGCCTTGTTTTTACTTTTCCGATTTTGTATTAAAATGAAAAATGGAAAAAAACAGATAAAGGCCGTTATCCATTTTTCCCATTTTTGATCTCAAGCAACTTGGATGACCCGGAAATGACCTGGCTTGATATAAAGGCTGCTAGGATACGCCGGAGCCCAGCAACAAACCACTGTGCCTTCATGGCCGGACTGGAGGATCATCGTCCTATGATCGAGCAGCTTTTTGAGGAAGGTAAAACCTATGCTGAGATATCTACCACACTGCAGCGGTTAGGTGTTCAGAGATGTTCGGAGATGTCGGTGAGAAGATTCTGTGCTCATCACCAACTCGGGAGAAAAAGACTTGTGTCTGATGCAGAACTGGAAACTGTAATCTTGTCATCAATAGACAAGGTAACGTTAAGTATTCACATCTTTTAACAGCTCCTCATATGCATTATTTAATGGAAATAGGGGTATTTCGTTCATTCTTGAAGTGCGAAGAAACGTAAACGCTAAAAAGTCAGACTAGGGGATTTACTTCAGTTTACAACTTCACAAGTAGCTTATAACCCTACCATAACGTAGTATACACTTACGATCTTATATCTAAAAATTTACTCGAGTAAAAATAAACAAGTGCTTAAATTATACATTACTTTGAGTAAAAGTTATTTAGTTACTTTCAGTTATTTGTCATGTCCCCACAGAATATGCTGCCTACCAAATACTGGTATTAGACAAATTTATCAGTATTTGCATGATAAACTTATTGTCTTGTTTGTGTTTGAACACAAAGAGTTGGCTGAGATATGGTCGAGAATTTACTTCATCTCTTTCACATGAAGAGATACACTCATTCAGGTGGATTTTTCTCCCCTTGCATTTATTTATTTATTTTACTCTGTAATGGGGGAGATTTCCAAATTAGTTAAGTAAATTACTTGGGTCAGAATGTACTTGAGTAAAAGCAAGATACCCTTCAAACACTACTCCAAAAATTACAATTTACTCACAAAACCTACTCAATTTCAGTAAATATAGCTAGTTACTTTCCACCTCTCTCAATTTATATAAGGTTAATGACAAATTTCACATAACTTTGATGTGTTTTTGTTGTAAGACTTTTCATGTTACACTTTCACAAGTACTTAGTCACATTACTTGGCAGACGGGGTTATAAAAGACTCAAATCAATTTTTGTCTTGACAGACAGGTCCAAGTTATGGAAGAAAATTCATGACTGGATACCTGTCATCAATGGGAGTGAGGGCAGGTGAAGCTCGAGTTGGAAAGATTTTGAGAGAAGTGCACCAGCCGTATAATGAGCTACGTCGTCAGGTAAGTTACATTAATCATATCTGTGAACAAAAAAATTACCTTTTTAAATTGGTGCCTTTGGAAAAGTTAATTTTTAGATTGTGCAAATTAGCAATACATGCATGTATTTGAATATTGTACCTGATTTGATGGCATTTCAATTTTAAATCATACGTTTTAGGGAGCACGTAATCTTAACCCTGTTCCATATTATGCGGAATACATGGGCCACAAACTCCACCTTGACCAAAATGAGAAGCTGGGAATATTTGGAGTGACTCATGTTGTGGCTGTTGATGGTTTCAGCAGCAAAATTGTTGCTGAATCCACAATGCCAGTGAAGAACAACCTTATCATTTATGAAGATGTTTACAGGCAAGTACGGTCAAGGTTAAACATAAATATGTATAATCACTACCTATACATGATACTTGTATGTACTACTTGTGAAATCAATCCCAATATATCAAACATATATGCATCTAATTAACACATCTTTTCATTTTAGGAAAGCAGTTGCCAACAATGGAATGTGGGACCAAATCAGGGAGTTTTTTTTTACCCTGTACATGCAGGAAAAGCTGTCTCAAACTAGATATAATACCAACAGGCTACCGTATGTCCAGACAACTTCTTCAAGGGTGAATGATCACAACTACATATGTATATGTAATATATATTTGGTCACGCTGATAACAGATTAAGACAAATCGGGAGATGGCGATAGCAACACAATTCAAAAACTGTAAACCAAGTAAAGATTAAAAGGACATGCAATTGCCATCTACCAGTTTTTAAATACCAGAACAAATTTTTATCATTTAAAGCAATACTTAGGAACTTTCAGTTTATGTTTATTTTGGCGGCGCCACTGGACAAAAGCGGTATTATTTTACGTGAACGAAGCCTGCATTTCCCATGAGCACCAGCGCGTAGCGTCGTAAAATCCAGATATCCCATCCGCCAGCAGTTGGATTGAACTAAATTACATTTCGGTTTCCAGTGGCTGAGTGAATGATGGATAGCGACGAGGTAATGTATCTAATTGTAGCTAAACAGTGTTTTATGATGATGTTGATAATAAGAAACGTCTAATTTCTGTTTGGTACCGCAACACCCCCCCGACTCTTTAGCGACTTTCGCAGGCTACTGACGAGTTTTGAGCCTTGAAACAGATAAATAAAATGTTGATTCTTGACTGTTCTTTTATCCGGTTACTCTCCCTTTTTCTTTTTTTTGTCTCCTCAGACAAAACTTTTCGTTTTGTCGGGGCTTCTGCCATGTTAGCTGCAGTTGCGCGTAACAGGTCGCATCGAGTTCCGTGTTTATGACGAATGGGAAAAGGGGAAGTGACGTATGCCGAAAAGCAGCCTATCCATTCGTAGTTTTTTGTGTGGCAGGGTTCCCACCATCCTCCTCAAAGTTGTTTAGTGCCAGTTAAAGCGATACAGACCCCCTCAAGCCATGACAGAGGTGTCATTCAACTTGTTGTAAGTCGCCATATAATCACAGAAGTTATGAAGCTATTTCATGAAAGTTGAAAAGTTACTTAGTGTTGGTTTAAGGATTGTAAAAAAAAAACAAAAACAAACAATAATCATAATGGTTTTCAAGCAGTCCTTTACTCGTCTGTCTAAAAGAAAAATCGCACACCTGCAGCTCATTCATAACTGTTGCTCCAGTCTTCATCAAGACCAGAAATCTGGACCACATCCAGCCTGTTCTGAGGTCTTTCCAGTGGCTGGCTGTCCTTCAGAGGACAATCTTTAAAATTCTTTTTGCTGGTCTACAAATCTCTGAATGGTTTAGGACCTCCTGAACCAGTATGAAGCTTCCAGACCCCTCGGGTCATCTGGATCTGGTCCTATATCAGTTCCAGAGTCAGAATCAGACATGTCAGGAACAAACTCCCAGAAAGCCTCAGATCAGCTGAAACTCTCAGTTTATTTAAATCAAGGTTAAATACCAACCTGTTTTCAGCTGGTTTAAATACATTTTTCTTCAGGAGTTCAAATCTGCACGGCTTCTTTGAAAACTCTTTGTTCTCTCTTTGTTTTCAAATTTTGGATCATGCTTTTATTCTCTTACTTTTAAATGCTTTCTTTTCTTCTGCACTATATGCTTTTGACATATAGTACTTGCTTGAATAAAGTTGAATTGGTAACATGTCTGAAATATTTTTCCTTGTGTTTGTTTAAACAGAACCTGCAAGTGGAGAGAATTTGGCCAAAGGTCAACAATCGGGTAAATTACCCCCTAAAACAGGCCCTGGTCAACCTGCTGGATCAGGAGTTGCTTGATATGCAGGATAACTTTACCAAATTTTGTGTCTCCAACCTGACATGTCAAGTGAGTCAAATAGGACTTTGCAGAGTTGTGCAGTCCTGGAATGCCCATAGGATCCCAGGTAAGTTGTATGAATATAGTTTTCTAACAAATGACAGAGTTTTGGTCCAGAACTAAAAGAAAAAATCTTGCACAATTTTAGGCAGAGGGATCCCAAATCAACTAGCAGCTGTTTATTCCCCAGCAAGAGTTCCCACAGAGCAGCTGCCCAATGCTGCTGAAGCAGCACACATGTATGAGCAGGAGTTGGGATCCTCCCTGACTTGGGTGTCTGCCTTTGGCTTGGACCCATTTTCATCAGAGGAGGACCGATGCCGTGCTGAGCAGCTGTTTGGAGAGAGGTTTCCAGACATGTCTCTTTTGTTTGGAGCAGTGGTTAACAATGACTACAGCATGTTTCAAGAGGCATTGTTCCACCTAATGAATGTTGCTGAAAGACATGCACCATAATGTAAATCATGAATGGAGATGAATAAACATGAAGATTGGTCAAAATGCTGAATATTTTTAATGTCCAAAATATAAGTTTAACAATTATAAAATTGCCTGTACTTGTATAAATTATATTTTACTGAATTCCCTTAAGAAGGGATTCAAAAACTTAATGACAAAAACCTTTACTGAGTCCCATTGTAACATGGCAGAGCTGAAAAAAGTGCTTTAGGCTTGAACATTAGATATTACATTTTAATATTCTGAACTGTATAAAACTGTAAACATATATAACAACCATTTTTATCCACCATAGTGGACAGAAATTACGGGAGGAACAACTTGTCCAGTGATGCAAGTGCCTCTGAAAGTCCAGCCACTTCATGGACGCTGCCCTCCAAATCCACAGCACGACACTTTGGACAGTAACTGTGTCTGTTGTTCCACTCTTCAATACATGCCTTGCACCCGATAAGGCTTCTGCAGCAGGTGGCAAACATGGGCTTATCTACAGGACCTGTAGATTAAAAAAAAAGTAATTTATCTTCATTTTGTTAGAAGAGGGACTAAAAATGGGGGAAGAAGGAGGAAAGGAAAGAGGGGATTAATCAATGGATGAAGGAAAAAAAGAAAGGAAAAAGTAAAAAGATGGGAGAAAAAAGGATGGGGAAGCAAGCAGCTGAAAGGGAGGAAGAAAGGAATGCAGGACAGAAAGAAGGAAGAAGACAGAAGTATGGATACAATGTAGTTCCATTTTTCTATTGATCCAGTACAGTGCTAACCTTTACAGACAAGACAGGCAAAGACCATTCTTAAAGAGGCTACTTCAGCCTCTGAAAGAGAAAAGGTTGTTGTCCTCGTAGAATGTGCAAATCCACTCAAATCCTTGATGATCTCCGTCACTTCTCTTAGTCCCTGAGCTGCTTCGACAACCTCTTCGATGTCAGCCATAAGCTCAGGAAGACCTGTATCTTCTTTTTGACTGAAAAAAATTAGTATTTACATTCTTAACATTTAAGTAGAGTTTTTACATGAATTATTCACAGATACAGTCATAAGAACCATTAAAGACTTGCTGATATGTCATTTAAAAAAGACTGAACATTTTAAAAGCGATAAAATAATGATATTCAATTCAGTTACCTCAGCCTCCTTTTTTTGTTGGCTTGTAGCAGCTCGATCTCTCCTTCAGGCACCGCATACACTTTCCTAGAATTTTGCTTCCAGTATGCTGACCCTGTCAGTTGGATTGGAAATCATGATTTTCTTGTCCTGCAACTGAAAATTAGTTCAATATTTGAAAATTTATGTCCTTCAGGTTGGTTAAGATTTTAATAACAGGACACTGAAAACAAACTTGGAGTGCCCATGTATGCACCTCCTTTAGCTGTTGGTGTGTGTGAAATTGCAGAAAATGGCATTTACTCAGCATAAATTCAAAACATACCCGTAGTTCTGTCAGAATCAATTATTTCGTGGCCATGACTATCTGTCAAAATAATTGACTCTTGTTGTCTAAGGGCTTCCATCACTTTAGTGATGATTGGCTGCACACTGGCTTCAAACTCAGAGAAGCGGACCGTCACCATGTTGTTGGTCTCCAGTTTTCCATTCACCACTCCAGCAATGAAGATGTTTCTGAATATTGATAACAACATACTTTTTTCATACATACGCAGCAGAGTATATTAGAAATAACCAATATAAAAGAATGTCATCTGATGAAGGGTATAATGTCAGATGTTTTCATTCTAGGAAAGACTGTATTATATGTTGTTTTCCTGTTTAATAAAATATGGAAAGACTTATTTATTGTTGTTGTTTTTAATATTGCTCTGGCAGACCAATCCTGCTCATTGACAGCATCCTGTTATCAAGCATGATTTTAAATTTTCATGAATAATGGTAGTTTAAATGAAACAGGATTTTTTTTTTCACATAATTTCTTTTTACTGAACAAAATACAAAATTGATTATTATGATGTTGATATGTTTTAAGATGAGACATCTCCTAAGTGGTGGAATGTTTTACCTGATGTGATGCTGTGACACATTTTACTGTCTTCCAAAAACTGCAACTCTTGTGATTTGGATGTTGTACTCAGCCATATTAAAATAATATTTAGATTAACTGATAAATTCCTTGGCAAAAGAAACTGAATTATGCCAAGACGTTGTAAGGGGAGCACAGAGAGATGGTTAATATGCAGGGGGTTGCCAGTAAACAGAACTAGACACACCTCTGCCAATAATGTACCACAAAAGTAGTAACAGAGGAGAGAAAGGATATTTTAACAATAAATATAAGTTTTCTTTCATCACCTCACAAAAGTTTTTGTGGTGGTGCTCCTTGAAGCTGAACTGGTGGAGCTTGTGGCTGTGCTGGTAGGGCGGTGAAAAGAAAACCAAATAGGCTGGCTAGTGGGAAGTGCTGATCTCTCCACTGTGGTGCTGTCACCATGAACTTCATAGTGGCTTCTGGTGATGAGGTCAAAGGAGCTGAAGTCACCATCCGAGCGTGGAAATATGGCCACATTGTTGTCATCTATCAAATAGACAGTTTCTTTCTGGACCTTATGACAGATGTTAAGGTTCAAAGATAGATAAATGTTAGTATTACTGTTCTCATTCATATGAACACATGTGCATCCACACATTGATATTGCCAGCTTATAAATTTTATAACCTATTATACCTTGGCCTAGGTAAATACTTGATTGTGATTGGCTGCAAGGTGTACATTAGAAAAAGATATATATTTATGTGTGTGTGTGTGTGTGTGTGTGTGTGTGTGTGTGTGTGTGTGTGTGTGTGTGTATAAATATACACCTAGAAAAGAAGTTCCAGTCAAATAGCCTGATTATTCTGAATTACTCTTAACTTAATATTTAGTTATTTTGTAAGTGACCATGATAAATTGTATATTATGTCCTTCGAGGTGCCCATCGTCCGAAATTATGGCATCTGCGTTGTCCATTAACTTTTGATAATGAACACTTCATCAGGCATTACCCTTAGATAACTTAATTAACATCATCAGTCATTAATCATATGTGCTAACTAGACAACAAGAACATAAACAATAAGTAGAAAATAAAAAAGCAAAATAAAAACAACAATCATTCAAAATTTAACAGTATCTTTATCCAAAGAGGGCTGGAAACAAGTCAAGTCTTATTAAATCCCATCCTTTCTCCTTGCTTCATTAATTTGTATTTCTATTCTTTCCATAATAAAACTAATAACAATAATAATAATAACAACAATGTGTGGATGATGAAAACATGATTTTATATATACTGTATATTTATATATAATATATATAATATAACTTTTATTACATCTATAATTTCAGGGAAAAAACCTAATACTAATAATAACGATAAATAAAAAAGGATCAAATTACAATGTACATACAAAATGAATGCCATTAATCAGTCCCACATCTCCATTTTTACACCCCCCCCCCCCCCCCC
>SSNP01000079.1:2024804-2060702 GCA_006937955.1 Pachypanchax playfairii | reverse complement strand
CCCCCCCCCCCCCCCCTTCATCTCGTATTCGGGGGAAATATTATATTAGGAATTAATAACATCATATTCATAATGTCATATGATATTGATAAAATATTATTAATTCAAACATATTTTCTCAGACTACGGAACAAAATGGGGGTGTAAAAATGGCGATCTGGGATTAAGTGTATTTGTTTCTTATTTTCATTCAGTATTTGATCGTTCGATTGTTTTTGTTGTTGATATTATTATTAGTGGTATCTGTGTCGTTACTTTGGTCTGGAATGTTTTATATTCGTACTTTGATTGCATGCAAGTAGTAACTTATTTTACTTCAGAAAATAACGTTAGCAATAGGTTGTGTGCTAACGTTGTTAACGCAAGTAAGCCTAACCGTAATGTTTTAACATTGTTTAAATATAAAAGTATACATACCTGGAAAATTACACTTATTTTTTCAGTGGTCATGTCTTCTGGCCTTAAAGTGACCCTCTTATTTCCTAAGAATAGAACGTAAACTTCCATTTTCGGTCTCAGGCTGATGTCGCTGTCTGGACGTTTTGCGTAATGCCAGGTTAGGTCACGGTCATTTCCGGGTCATCCAAGTTGCTTCAGATCAAAAATGGGAAAAATGGATAACGGCCTTTATCTGTTTTTTCCATTTTTCATTTTAATACAAAATCGGAAAAGTAAAAAACAAGGCGTTATCCGTTTTTTCATTTTCGTTTGGTAACAAATAGACGAAAAACGAGTGGATTTTTATTTTTTTTATTTTTGGTTTTAATTTGAAAAACGAATGAACGAATGATACACGGATTCTTGAGGCTCCTTACCAGTCAAGAGCAGGTGGGGGTCAGTTCCATAAAAATGTGCTGAACAGTTTCAAATGTGTGCTCCTTAGGAAACTCCATATTTAGCTCATAAAGCAGTCCAAACTTGTAGGCGAAGGCAGTGGGAAAGTCTGGCAGGTCAGCGAGAATGATGTTCTCTTCCAATACAATGGTGACGTCGACCCCAGTGGGGGCTGAGGCAGGATCACAGTTATCCTCCAGAACAGTAAAGATGCCCACCTTCACACCTTTGCTGTGTCCTGCAGTAAAAAGAGGGAAAAAAGACGGTTGTAAGAAAAGAAATCAACATTATATAGACCCTAGTGATCCACTATTCAATCATTTAAAGAAACAAACTTTTACTCACCACGCAGGTCAGAATCAGTTTGCTTTCAGTGTCCCATACAAATATGGCTAATCCTTAAAGAGAAATGGTTCCTCGGTGCTGGACACCTTAAAAAACAAACAAAAACCCCCATTAAAAAGATGTAAAACTTAAACCAAAAAGAATAAAGTAATAATAATAATGCCACAGAGTAACCAGAGAGAAACTGAGCAGGCACTGAGCTGCTGTGCTGTCCTTAAAGGTACAATATGTAAGAATACAGTGAAATACACAGCAGTCTAATGTCCCAATAATGATGAAAATAAAGTCACATTGTAACAGATTTTGATCTCCGTCGGCTGGGTGGTCGCTAGTTTCTGTCATTTTAAAAATGCTGTTCCAATTCTGACGATGCAACATTTTACAGTGTAATTTTTTCAGGCAGCAGCATAGTGGGTCATTATGCTGTTAAAGCCGTGGTGAAAAATATGCATAGAACCTGTTGATTACCTGCTCATCAAGCTTCTGTTAAAGGCAGTCCATGTCTTTATTAAAAGCAGCTTATCTGGTCCAGAACAGTTTCATCAGTCAAATGGAGTATGAATCAAGTGCAGTCATGAAGGTCTCCATCAGATCCTTGGTGGTGATACGCATAAACTCTGCAGCAATCTAAAGCAAAATGTGATACAAAAAATGGTTACAGCAGGATTTTGTACAGTTTTTAAGACACAGATAGACACAACAACAGAAATACCTGTTCTTCCAAGAAGAGTGTGTCTCAGTTGTACTTCCCTGACCAGAGGTTGCATTTTCATCACCTTGTGTCTTGAATGTAGAAACACAGTCACTGTGAATACAGGGCCAGTGGAATCCTCTTCTGTGTCTGAGTCGATGATGCCTTAGTAAAATTTCTTGGTTTGAACCAACAAACCTGCAGAAGCGGCACTTTATCCAATTACTAGAACGACAAGTGGAGACAATGGGCCTCATTCATGAAGCGTTCTTACGCACAAATGTGTTCGTAGTGCCTTCTTAAGAAGATTTTTGGCATTCACGAAACGAGTTCTTAACTCACTGTTCTCAGATCTAAGAACAAATCCTAAGAACACCGAGGAGGACTCTTACGCACAGACAACACTCACACTTTGAATGTGCAACTGCACTCATGAAATAAACAAGTTATTTTATTTCAAATTACCGTGCAAATAAAATATAGACTTATGGCTTATCGGTGTTAAATGTGTATTCTCTGCAATTTGATGACCACCAAACACGTAAATAGACATAATTTACCCAGTATATTTCAGGTGATCGAGGTTACACACTGGCACCCTGGCTCACGACTCCATTAACTAACCCAAGGACACAGCAAGAGATGGTTTACAATCAAAAGCATGAGCGCACACGCTCATGCGTAGAGCGCACCATCGGTGTCCTCAAGGGTCGATGGATGTGCTTGGACACAGCAGGTGGAAAGCTGCTGTACAAGCCAGAAAAGAATTGTTGCATGCTGTGTCCTGCACAATGTTGCAATGAAGCGTGGTGTGGCTCCCCCAGACAACATGCAGCCTCCTGAGCTACGTCTTGAGCCAGAACACAGGGCGGCCTTATTAATTAGACAGCGCATTATTGATCAAATGTAACATGTCAAAATAAACTAAATAACAGGAACAACTGTCTGGTTTTATTTATTTTTCCATTATTGTACAAATTTGTTGAAGTGTGTCAGACATTTCACGAAGAGTAGATACAATTTGAGCGAGTGACTCTGCTATCCGCTCTTGATTTTGTAGCACAGCGTCTGAGATTATTCTTGGTTGACGGGCAGACGCTGAAGGAGCACGTGTCGGGGTCCGGGCCTTGGCCTGAGTCAGGTTTCTTGCCTGTGCTGGAGTGCCGCTCTGCACAGATGTTCCTCCAACAAGGTCGTCTGTGGAAAAACAAATATTATGTATATATGGCCAATATAGTGAATTAAGATGTAGAATTGAAATGACCTAATATTAAGGCCTATTTTTTTTAAATGTGAAGTGACAAAAATAGAGATGTATTTTCTGGAAAAAACTTTTAAAGCAAAAAGGTGTAAAAGTTACCGTAAAAAGTAACCTACCGTCAGATTCAGATAAGATGATTGAGAAGTCCACATCTGTATCTAAGGCCTGGGTGCCTGGGACTCCACTGATGGTAGTCTCTCCGATTATGGCTGCAATCCGTTTATCCACCTGCAAAACGCCAGAACTGGTTGATGGTCCGCCTCCAGTTCCTACCACATCCCTCCGGTGTTCAGCAATTTTCTTTTTTGGACTCTGATTTTAAGTCGAACCACTTTTTTTTTTTTTACGTCTGCGGTGGTGCGTCTTTCTGTGGAAACAGCACTGACGTTTTCTGCTATCGTGTCCCATGTAGAGTTTTTTTGAATGACCAGTTGAAACGCTAGAGAATAACACATCTTTGTGTTCAACTACTCCTTGTAACAGCACTTCTATTTCTGTAGAGTTGAAGTTTTCCTTTCTTTTGTCAGGCTGCTCCTCGGTCTCACACTTGCGCTTCGCCATGTTGTCCTCTGATGGATTGCTCTGCGCAAGGTACTTTTTTGCCCCTTATATGGGAAAAATAGGCGGTAACTTATGCAAATGAGTCATCATACGCACACGCTTCCAATTTGGCATTCACGAAAACTAAGAACACCTGTACGAACGACTACCCCTGGTTAAGAACGTGTCGTGAATCTGGTGCACTTTTTTTTAACAACATGTTCATGAATGAGGCCCAATGTTAGTAATAGGAGACAAAAGTCAAAACATATATCAGGTGTTTAATAAAATTCATTAATTTTGGGAAAACTGTTCATGATAGACATTTTTTTTTACAAATGTATTACATTCAATAAAGGTTTATTGGTTTTCTTCTCTTTATTTAACAACTATGAATGCACTGCATATGGTAAATAGTGTGTACTTATATAGTGCATTTCCTTAAGACATACCATGTAGAAAAATTATACATTTATTTTCAACACTAGGTGGCAGTAATGAGTTAAATCACAACACTGTCCCTTCCACTAACCACCAGCAACACACATGTCCACCTGCACACCTAGAACTCACTGTCATCACAAAAAGGCCCTTAATTTATCACCAGAAAAAACAACACGGAGCATGTTGCAGCAGTAAACAGATCATATTATATCTGTAAGAACATTTGTGGCAATCAAGAAAAAAAAAGTCGAAGTAAAATGTGTTGAAAAATGTTGCAATGTAAACAAGCAGTTCACATAAACACCGCAACTGAGAAAACTAAATTAACCGATTAAGAAACAAGCAGTTAAACAGGTTGTTCTGAAATGAGACTGTCCAATTGGTTTGTTTGCAAAATTAAAAGCATCCCTTTTTTATTTTAGCAGGAGCTAAATCAGGCATAATACTTCTTGAGCAGCAGATCAGGAGCTTAGCCAAAACCTGGCTTATACTCGCTCTAGTCGAGGAAAAAAAAAAACGACAAGTTTGCCAGATGGACAATATTTTTAAAAAATTAACAATAACTTTTTAAAATAAAATAAATCAAATATGGAATTATGGCAACCATGTTGTTTGGCTCTCTTATTATGGTATTACTTTATTATTAAAAAGCATAAAATTAAAAATTCTAAAAAGTTCTAAGAAGTATGCCAGGGTTAGGGTTAGCTACGTTTACATGCGCCAAATTTCCCCGATCTGATTAAAATCTTGGTCGATCTGAATTCCCAAATCCCTGTTTACATGGACACTAACTGAAATGATCTGATCATGCCATGAGTACACATGCACCAAGCACTCAATCAGGTTAAATGAGTTGAGCATGCGCACAGCGAGTTGTCTTACAAACTCCGTCCTTTCTGCACGTCTTTCCCGCCCCATCGTGTGCTCGAGCTGACTCACGTTATCCCCAATATGGACCTTCTGCAGGTGATTACCTTTATGTTTGGGTTTTTACTGGTCGCATTAACCAAGCTAGCGGCTGAATACATATTACTACTGCTCCTCCGCCACAGGAGAGGAGAGCAGGATGACAGGATGACTGCACCAGCAGACCACTTCTGTTTACTTCCCGCTATGTTTTCTACTTGGGTCTGAGAAAGCAGAAAGACGTCACGCTGAAGTTGTACGCATGCGCAGTGGGCTTTTTTCACCCTTTCTTTCCGAATGGGTGTATACATGCACGTCTATCTGAATGAAGATCGGACAAAACCACCCCTCTAGATCGGAAGTAAATTTCATTCTGATCAGGCTGCATCGGATCAAAACATTCTGATTGACATGTTTACATGATGTATTTTTGTTCCTGATTGGGCGTTTATTCTGATTATATGTGCCCATGTAAACGTAGCTAGTCATTCACACACCACACACACGCTTGTTTTGTTATCCTTATGGGGACCGTCCATGGATTTATACCTAACCCAAGCCCTTTTATTAACCTTAACCATTACTGATGGTAAATGGTAAATGTCCTGTATTTGTATAGCGCTTTTCTAGTCATTCAGACTCAAAGCGCTTTCACACTACAAGGTTTTGCATTCACCCATTCACACAACCCGATATGTAAACCGGGGGGAGAGGGGAGGGGCTAACACTCACACAACCCGATACGCAGATCGGGGGGCAACATGGGGTTCAGTGTCTTGCCCAAGGACACTTCGACATGTGGTGGTGGAAGCCGGGATACAAATGCAATCCAGTTTTTTTGAAGCCACTCTTCACTGAAGCCTGAAGTGTCCTAACAAGTTAGTAAAGCTTTCTCTATACTTTGTGCTGTTTGACTCTCCAACTTGACCAGCTCCAGGAATACAAATTCAGGTGTGGCTCCATCAATTGAGGCTTTTACACTGACAATCATAGCCGATTTGTGACTGGCAGATGTAGCTTCATCAATGAGAACAGATTAGAACAGTTTTCTTGAAGAAGACACAATGCTGTTCACAATTTTTGTCTGCATTTCTTTTGCAACATGTTCAACAATTTTTGTGTAAGCTGCTGAGTTATTTCATGAGCCCTGGAATTCTCATCCCGCTGAATCTTGTTCCGGAGTGAAGACAGTGCTGTTTCTATGTTCTCATTGGAACCTGATGACTGGATCTTGAACGACGCCCACTCCTCAGAAATGGAGATCCTCTTCTCAGTCAGGATGCTGGTTGACTTAGTGGTGCTGGAAACAGCACATCCCGCAAGTCAATAAAAATGATCAGAAAAGTATCATTTAAAAACTTTTCTAAAAGCAGCATTATTAGTAGCATCTACTGATCTGACTAAATCTCAACATACATTATAAAATTACAATCATTAACTGCAAACATTTTTACATCATTACAAACGAACATGAAAACGAAGTGATCAAACTTTATTTTTTCTATTATTTTAATGACTCCCATGAGTTACAAGTTATACTGTAAAATGTCTGCAAAGTATAACTTACTTTACTCAACTATTAAAATCTTTAACTTTAAGATACTACTTCCAAATGATCAAATTTAAGCTTTCTGTCCCTCCATCCTAACCAAGGATGTCTGTTTCTGAACTCCCTAGACTGACTCTCACTCTACACGGCTGGCCAGGAGCTCACATCTAAATAATAAACAATGGGTTTTACAATAAAGCACACCATTCTGATTATCGGAACAACACGCTAACAAAAACATGGTTTTTTTCACGTTAAATTTTATGTTTATTAGCCCTGTAAACTTGCATTCATTCTCGTGTGTGATGACATGCTTGAGCTAGCTTTAACAACCTTGTAAACTAGCCACTTGTACTTACCAGGGGTAACGCTGACGTCAGTCTCATTATCTTTGTTTTGAGCCGTCAAACTGGTGGACGGGTTTTTTCTAGGCTGTCTCTCTTCAGCGGGAGCTGGTTTATAAAAACAGTCAAAAAGTGTTGCTTCTTTTCTTTTCATGTTAGATGTAAATATCGAAAATCCGCTAGCTTCTGCGACGCTCCTCCAGGCTCTGGGGTCTCTTCCTGAGTCAGTTTTATCTGTTCCCGCCCACACCCTTCCAGCCAATTACGAATGAGCAGCTGAATACCGAACCAATCACAGAGCAGTACGCTGTAGTGTAAGTTCAAGCATTGGCTTAGTCTTGGCATCAGGAGGAAAGGTGACGCAGCAGCTCATACAGAGCAGCGGAGAGAATCAGAGGAGAGTTTCACTTGTCCATAAACGCGAATGTAATGAACACACAATAAATACACATGATTGTCACGTAACATCGGCCACTTTTAAGTGGTTATACAGAAATTCCTAAGCCTTTATATTATATCAGCGTATCACGTAGACTATACCACTGTTAGCATACTGAGTTGCTCCCGCGGCCGCTGAGTCAGTTTTTGGAAATGAGTCACTTTATGGCACAACACCTTTCAGCCCCAGAGCTAACCCTAGGCCCCAATATTGTTTTCAAAATCCCGACCAGAGCGGTCCCTGGAGCTCCAGAACGGGAGGGGAGAACATCCAGCCTCCATGCCCAGGAGCAAGCAGCTCAAACAGGGTAAAAATCCCACCAGGGTGGCCTCTGGAACAATAACGTTTTCACGTAATAATGTGATATTATTGTACAAACGTGAAAACTAGATTGTTCGAACAATAAAATTGTAATAACGTGATACAGCTCTGTTTTTTATTTTACCCGGGTGGCAGCTCTACGCTTCCGTACAAAACTGTATTTCTTTATCTTTATAAAAGGAAATCTTGTACCTATTTTGTTTTGCAAATGTAACTTTCATGTCCAAGATGTTTCAGACCATTAAGAGAATGTTTCATTATTCTTTATTATAATGTGATGATGTCAAAATAAAAATATTTATTTATAGTATTTATTGGAATTATTACATGTTAAAACTAAAAACAAAATATTTTATTAGTAATATTCCTGAATAGAGCTGTTGCTTTGTAGCGAGAAGGTGGTTCTGGGTTTGAATCCAGGCTGGGACCTTTCTGCATGGAGTTTGCATGTTCTCCCTGTGCATGCGTGGGTTTTCTCCCACAGTCCAGAAACATGCAAGAGGTTAATTGGTGACTCTAAATTGTCCCTAGGTGTGAGTGTGTGTGTGAATAATTGTTTGTGTGTCTCTGTGATGGACTGGCGACCCTGAACAGGGTGTGGACTGCTGGAGATCTGCACCCTGCGACCCTGAACAGGAAGAAGCAGATTTAGAAAATGGATGGATATTCTTGTATGTTAAATATATATATATATATATATATATATATATATATATATATATATATACAGTGGGGCAAAAAAGTATTTAGTCAGCCACCAATTGTGTAAGTTCTCCCACTTAAAAAGATCAGAGAGGCCTGTAATTTTCATCATAGGTATACCTCAACTATGAGAGACAAAATGAGGGAAAAAAATCCAGAAAATCACATTGTCTGATTTTTAAAGAATTTATTTGCAAATTATGGTGGAAAATAAGTATTTGGTCACCTACAAACAAGTAAGATTTCTGGCTTTCACAGACCTGTAACTTCTTTAAGAGGCTCCTCGGTCCTCCACTCGTTACCTGTATTAATGGCACCTGTGTGAACTCGTTATCAGTATAAAAGACACCTGTCCACAACCTCAAACAGTCACGCTCCAAACTCCACTATGGCCAAGACCAAAGAGCTGTCAAAGGACACCAGAAACAAAATTGTAGACCAGGGGTGTCAAACTCCAGGCCTCGAGGGCCACTATCCTGCATGTTTTAGATGTTTCCCTGTTTCAACACACCTGATTCAAATCCTCTGTATTTCAACAAGTCCTTCAGAAGCCTGTTAACGACTTGTTCATTTGAATCAGGTGTGTTGAAACAGGGAAACATCTAAAACATGCAGGATAGTGGCCCTCGAGGCCTGGAGTTTGACACCCCTGTTGTAGACCTTCACCAGGCTGGGAAGACTGAATCTGCAATAGGTAAGCAGCTTGGTGTGAAGAAATCAACTGTGGGAGCAATTATTAGAAAATGGAAGACATACAAGACCACTGATAATCTCCCTCGATCTGGGGCTCCACGCAAGATCTCACCCCGTGGGGTCAAAATGATCACAAGAACGGTGAGCAAAAATCCCAGAACCACACGGAGGGACCTAGTGAATGACCTGCAGAGAGCTGGGACCAAAGTAACAAAGGCTACCATCAGTAACACACTACGCCGCCAGGGACTCAAATCCTGCAGTGCCAGACGTGTCCCCCTGCTGAAGCCAGGACACGTCCAGGCCCGTCTGCGGTTTGCTAGAGAGCATTTGGATGATCCAGAAGAGGATTGGGAGAACATCATATGGTCAGATGAAACCAAAATAGAACTTTTTGGTAGAAACTCAACTTGTCGTGTTTGGAGGGGAAAGAATGCTGAGTTGGATCCAAAGAACACCATACCTACTGTAAAGCATGGGGGTGGAAACATCATGCTTTGGGGCTGTTTTTCTGCAAGGGGACCAGGACGACTGATCCGTGTAAAGGAAAGAATGAATGGGGCCATGTATCGTAAGATTTTGAGTGAAAACCTCCTTCCATCAGCAAGGGCATTGAAAATGAGACGTGGCTGGGTCTTTCAGCATGACAATGATCCCAAACACACCGCCCGGGCAACGAAGGAGTGGCTTCGTAAGAAGCATTTCAAGGTCCTGGAGTGGCCTAGCCAGTCTCCAGATCTCAACCCCATAGAAAATCTCTGGAGGGAGTTGAAAGTCCGTGTTGCCCAGCGTCAGCCCCAAAACATCACTGCTCTAGAGGAGATCTGCATGGAGGAATGGGCCAAAATACCAGCAACAGTGTGTGAAAACCTTGTGAAGACTTACAGAAAACGTTTGACCTCTGACATTGCCAACAAAGGCTATATAACAAAGTATTGAGATTAACTTTTGTTATTGACCAAATACTTATTTTCCACCATAATTTGCAAATAAATTCTTTAAAAATCAGACAATGTGATTTTCTGGATTTTTTTTCCTCATTTTGTCTCTCATAGTTGAGGTATACCTATGATGAAAATTACAGGCCTCTCTGATCTTTTTAAGTGGGAGAACTTACACAATTGGTGGCTGACTAAATACTTTTTTGCCCCACTGTATATATATATATACATACATACACACACACACACACACACACACACATACACACACACACACATACACACACACACACACATGAATATATAAATTCAAATGTTACTATGTAAGAATACATGTGTGTATTTATAAAATCATATTGCTATTCTGTACACTGAGTTTTAGAAACCTAAATATTAATTTTATATAAAAACCCTTGCACATGTTTATATTTATTGCACCTGTGTATTTTCATGAGTCCATGATTATAGTTCTGCTTTATATGTTTTGGTAATAATTATTCGTAATATTAATACTATATAATTATTCCTAAGTATGTCGTGTCATAACTACATCTCTGATGTTTATAAAAACCCAAACCATCTGAAAATCGGTGTAAATTTGAGCAAGTTATAGTTATTTAAAAAGTTCATGCAGCATAAACACTGTGATGAGTGGGAGCTGCTCGTCTGGTTGCTGCTTGTGCACGTTTGACTCCATTGATCAGCAGCAGCGACGAGTCATCTAGTATTTTGTCTGGTGAGGTGTTCTGGGTACGCTGCACCAGGAGGAGGCTCATGAGAAGATCCAGAATGTGCTGGACGGACTAGAAGTCCCTCGGCTGTCCCGGGAATGCCTCGAGGTTCCGGCTGGCTGGAGCTGGCTGTTGTAGCTGGGGAGAGCTGCTGCCCCCCCGACCCGGATAAGCGGAGAATGTATCGGCTCGAATTGATTGGGCTCCATAAAGTCTCCCTCTACCACCGGTAACGGCGGAGGAGAGAAAACATCCACCTCAACAGATCAATCAGCCTCTAAACTGTCAACGTAACTTTGGTCACTGTCCGTGTTTCAGTGTCGAATTAAGCTAGCTGTCCTCCTGCTTGACCCCCACTTTAGAGTGTAACTGAACCCCATAAGAAAGCCTAGTCCCTCCCAAGACAACATTTAAAAAATGCTATCAAAAGTGGGCGGTGCCAGGATGCACAGAGGGGCATGGCTAAATGTGGAAGATTAATGTGAGGGGATGGAGGACGCGGGGGGGGGGTGTTCAGGAGGACATTAACAGCTAGCTTATTCTGATACTGAAAAAGGGACAGTAATCGAAGTGACGTTGGCAGTTTTGTGATTGACAGATCTGTTGAGGTGGATGTTATCTCCTCCGCCGTCACTGGAGGTAGAGGGAGGCTTTATGGAGCCCAGCGACCCCGAGCCATATCAATTCAAGCCCATCCGTCCTTCCATACGTCCACCCATGTGGTGTCTCAGGCATGATAAATTAGATGGTGCCCAACAACTCAACAGTTATTATAGCAAATACTAATTGCCCAGTGATGAATATACTCTGACTTTTATGGATCCCCATAAAATAGCACAAACACAGCTCAGAATAGAAAGGCAATTTTATATCAATTGATTTCAAGAAGGAAACTTATATATACAGTATATAGTCAAAATAAGATAAGGAGAGATTAGGACATAACTGCAGAATTCAACAGCCCTTTGAGTTCATATGGTGCACTTTCAGTGGAAGTCCAAAACAGCTGAAATGAACCAAATCACATGAAAAACAGCCAATCAGTCAGTCCTCCACATTGAACCGAACCTGCAGCTTCTCCAAGATGACACCCATCCTTCCAGTGAAATCCTAACCACATCAGTATGTGATCCAGCCCCCCCGAGCTTTTAGGCTGAGTGCTGTCAGATAAGGCACATACTTTCCGAATTTGTCGATACATTAGGTGACTGCCAGCAGGTTCCCACGATCAGTAATCCAAATATATCCGTCCTCCACCGACGGAGCATTGGTCGAGTCCGAGCATTGTGGCTCCCCCTTCATGAGCCTCAATTGTAATAAAAAAGTTTTCCAATGTGTAAGTGACCACGATACCAGATCTGTAATTTCATATTCAAGGAATTTGCGGGTGGGAGACTCAGAGACACACAAAAAGCAGGGAAAGGGGGACCAGAACAGGAAGCGAGTGCCCACACCGAGATCAGCAAAAAAAAATATCCTTCACAAAAAACATGAAGGGCTTGAATATAGAATCTTTTTTTCCTGACGTTAGAGCTTTCTATAAATCAGCACAATGTTACATTGCTAACAATGTGAAGTCTGGTCTTACAAACCAGGAAGTTTTTAAAGTTGATAGGTTGAGGAAATTGTTAGCCAAGATATCCGCTGTATTAATGAAGGACATATAACTAGGCTTTCTGATCTTATGTTTTTGTGTATTCATGTTATATTAAACACTTTCAGCATCATGAACACTTTCAAAGTGGGCTTTAAATATAAATGGTGCAAGAGATCATGGGAAGAGAGCAGTTCTTTTTGAAACAGCATAACGTAAACATCTGGATATGCTGTTTGTGCAGGAAACCCACAGGGATATAGACAACCAGGTTGACTGGAACAGAGAGTGGAAGGGGAGGGTGTTTTTAGATCATGGGACAACATAGTGCAGAAGTGCGGATTTTATTTTCTCAAAACTTTTTGCTGGAGTCAGTGAGAGTGGAAACAGTCATCCAGGGGAGAGCTCTACTGGTGACTGCTGTACTTGAGGGTTTTACTGTTGTGTTTCTAAATCTGTATGCTCCAAATGCTGGTGCTGAAAGAGTTCATTTTTTTCACAGTGTAAATGATAAACTGAAGGAGTTAAATGTCACAGAGTATTTTTAGGTGGAGATTGTGAAGAGGCCATTTTATGCAAATTTCATGACTTTGTGGTTATTTCTTAGGTATTAACCTGTAATATGAAACATTTTATATCTAAAAAATGTTAAGAAACACTGATTAACAGACCTTTTAATCTTTCAATACTGATGATGGATTTGAGTCTGGACATTCTCCTTAACTGAAAAAACAAGACTTTACAATGGAGTTGATCTGAGCATCCATCTTTAGTTTGGAATCAATCTTCACCCCAAGGTTTGCAACTGAGAATTTGAGTGAGGAAAACAAAAAATCAAATTCAGAGGGGCATGGAATGGGTTTATTATCATGACTAATGAGAATTATTTCAGTTTTTTGTCATTCAGATTTAGAAAATTGGCTGTGAACCACATCTTGACCTCATGAAAACAGTCAAGAAAGACAGAATATGAGTTGTGAGGATTTATGGGGATGTAGACTTGTCAGTTGTCTGTGACAGGTCATACTGGACACTGTACTTTATAAAAATGAGGCTGAGGGGCAGAAGATACAAAGAAGGGGACCGAGAATAGAGCCCTGGGGGACCCCCAGGAGAGGTGAAGAGAGCGGGAGCAGCATTCGCTCAACATTACTTGAAAAGTTCTGTTTATAAGGTATAACTTAAACCACATGAGCGCAGTACCAGAGATTCTCATGGAGTGTTCGAGTCGATGGACAAGAGGATCATGATCTGTTGTATCAAAGGCTGATGAGAGGTCAAGAAGGAGCAGAAGAGCACCAGGACCAGAGTCAGAGGCAGTAAAAAGATCATTAAAAACACGGAGGAGAGCAGATTCAGTGCTGTGACCTTTCCCAAAACATGATTAGAATGTGTCAAAGAGACTTTGATCATTAAGGTGGGGAAGGATTTAATTATATATAACAGCTTTTTCCAGTATCTTGGAGAGGAATGGAAAATTGGAAATGGGACGGAAATTGGACAGGATTGATGTATCAAGGTTGGATTTTTTCAGTAGTGGTTGAACTACTGAAGGCCTACGGAACTTCAGCATAAACTAGATTATGATTTATGACCTCTAGAATGTACGGACCAACTGATGGAAAGACGTCACTGAGGAGGCGTGAAGGCACAACATCAAAAGGGGAACCAGAGGGTTTAATGGAAGGAACAATGTCCTGAAGCTCATCTAATGTAATGGGATTGAAGTGATCCTGACAGTTTGAGAATGGCTATGAGAGTAAAAAATTAAGTGGACAGGAGGTACTTTGATTTAGAATCATTTATATTTTATCATGAAAAAAGTGAAGAAATTCATTTGCAAGAGAACTAGAAGCATTGGGAAAAACAGAATTAGAGGTGGAGAGAAAAGAATTAATTGTTTTATAGAGAGTTTTTTGATCACTGGAATTTGATGAGATGATGGAGGAAAAGTATTTATTACGTGTATACCTAACTTGAATCTGATAACGAGACCATGAGGCTTTCCACATATCAAGGGATATTTGTAATTTATCTTTTTCAGTTTTCTTTCAAAACACGTGTTTGATCAGGCCTGGGATTAGAGCTGGGCTTTTTGGGAGCAACAGCATTCAGAGCAGTAGAGCAAGCTGAATTAAATAAACAAAGTAAATCATCAGCAGAGGAGATATTAAAATCATAAAATGTATCAGCAAAATCAGAAGCAGTAGATTCAGTTATAAAACATGACATGCGAACACCAGCCGGGGGAAGTGAAACATTACAGGATAGAACAAAGGTAAATAAAACAGGACTAGGATCAGAAAAAAATCTATCAGTGACTGTGAGGTTCTTGATTTCAAGTTCATGAGTGAGGACAAGGTCCAGGGTATGAGAGTGTTGGTGTGTAGGCACATGGACATGCTGCATAAGTCCAAAAGTATCTAAAAGGTTTAAAAAGTCATTTACTAGCTGACTGTCCGGGCAGCACACATGGATGTTAAAGTCCCCCAGGATGAGAACGCGTTTATAGCGACTGAAAATGTCAGCAATAAAAGTCTCAAACTCATCAATAAAGTTTTTATTGTACTTGGGGGACCGGTAGATTAGATTAGATGAGCTGCAAATAAAGACTTTTCCACATGACCCTGTAGTCACATGTCAGGAACTCTGCTATGGCAACCAAAAGGTATATAATCACCACATATCACTCTTATGTTTAAAAGTTCTTCTCGTGTAAAAGAAATAGTAGATGTATTACATAAGATGCAACAAACACATACACAAAATGATTACAATAGAGGAAGTGGCCGAGGCTGCTGTCAGGAGCACCACTTTATTGTTAATGTGAATGTGTTTGTTTAGTTTGAATTATTTTTCATCATGTTGCTTTCTGTCTGCATCTTTGTTCCAGGTATCCCAGTTGAGTCCAGGGTGAACATCTTCATAAACAGTTTTGGATCCATCCAGGAGCAAACCATGGTGATGCACACACACCAACATGATATGACATCTTTGGTACCTAACATAATGAATGGAAGCGCATCTCCTTCTAACACCTCTAAACTGGCGTGTTTTTAGATTTATTTATTCTTCTCTCCTCAAAATTAATGTAGCCTAACAGCAAGATGGACCGAGACATAACATACATGAAAACGTCCAGCTCGGTAATGAGATAATTGCGATTACTCTCATAAGGGATCTGGTTACCATGGGGACACAACTTGCCAAAAGCCCACCTGAAATGCCCCACAGCAAAACATGCCAGATTTTATTACACATGATATAATGAACTGACAGGGTTGAACACCAGATATGAACTATCATGGTTTGATGGCATTTCCGGTATTCACAAAAATACCTCTCAATGAAAATTAATATAAAATGCTTTGAAAAATGCCCAAACGTGACCTTTTTCTAGAGCCTACTGCATCAACATACTTTGACCTACAAATGCCATTCTAATTTTCTTCTAATGGTAAATGGTAAATGTCCTGTATTTATATAGTGTTTTCTAGTCATTCAGACCACTCAAAGTACTTTCACACTACAAGTTTTTACATTCACCCATTCACACAACCCGATATGTAAACCGGGGGGAGAGGGGCGGGGCTAACACTCACACAACCCGATACGCAGATGGGGGGCAACATGGGGTTCAGTGTCTTGCCCAAGGACACTTCGACATGTGGTGGTGGAAGCCGGGATCGATCCGCCAACCTTAAAATTAGAGGACTACCGCTCTAACCACTGAGCCACAGCCACCCCGGTTCTGGTCACAAGACATGGGTCTATCATAGATTTATATATTTTTTTAATTTAACTTTTACCATGTGACAGTGGCGGCGCCATTCGCTTTCAGAAGAAGTAACAGACGTTTTAAGTAGAGTTACTGATTCTGGATTTTTTTTCTCTGCAGGACTACAGAATCAACATATTTCTTCGTCAGAGATGGAATGACCCTCGTCTACGACTTCCTACTGATTTTAAAAGTGAAGCTCTCACTGTTGACCCCAAAATGTTCCAGTGTTTGTGGAAACCAGATCTTTTCTTTGCAAATGAAAAAAATGCAAACTTTCATGACGTCACACAAGACAACATTCTCCTCTTCATCTTCAGAAATGGAGACGTCTTAATAAGCATGAGGTATGAACCCAAATTGTATCTTTTCATATTGACTTTTAGCAATAAAGATGCTGTGACCTACTGTCATGATTGGGTCTGTATTTCAATTCAGTCCAGTACATTTTATTTACATAGTTCCAGTTCATAACAAGCGGGACCACAAGTTCAATGTATTTCAATTAGTCCAGATTCAAAGTTAATTGTACACAAATAGTTCAGTCTAACTGTAATATGATCTTCTGCACCTGCTTCTTCCTGTTCAGGGTCACAGTAGCTACGTTTACATGGGCACATTTAATCAGAATAAACGCCCAATCAGAACAAAAAGACGTCATGTAAACATGTCAATCAGAATGTTTTGATCCGATGCAGCCTGATCAGAATGAAATTTACTTCCGATCGAGAGGGGTGGTTTTGTCTGATCTTCATTCGGATAGACGTGCATGTATACACCCATTCGGAAAGAAAGGGTGAAAAAAGCCCACTGCGCATGCGTACAACTTCAGCGTGACGTCTTTCCACTTTCTCAGACCCAAGTAGAAAACATAGCGGGAAGTAAACAGAAGTGGTCTGCTGGTGCAGTCATCCTGTCATCCTGCTCTCCTCTCCTGTGGTGGAGGAGCAGTAGCAATATGTATTCAGCCTCTAGCTTGGTTAATGCGACCAGTAAAAACCCAAACATAAAGGTAATCACCTGCAGAAGGTCCATATTGGGGATAACGTGAGTCAGATCGAGCACACGATGGGGCGGGAAAGACGTGCAGAAAGGACGGAGTTTGTAAGACAACTCGCTGTGCGCATGCTCAACTCATTTAACCTGATTGAGTGCTTGGTGCATGTGTACTCATGACATGATCAGATCATTTCAGTTAGTGTCCATGTAAACAGGGATTTGGGAATTCAGATCGACCAAGATTTTAATCAGATNGGGGAAATTTGTTGCATGTAAACGTAGCTAGTGTCTGTCTCCAGCAATCACTGGGTGAGAAGCGGGGCTACACCTGGACAGGTTGCCAGTCCATCACAGGGACACAAAGAGACAAACAACAATTGGCATACACACTCACACCTAGTTGCCAAACAACCTAACCTACTTGTTTATGGTCTGAGTGTCAAAACCCATGTCTGTATACCAGAGGCAGGTGGCCAATAGAGGGCGATATTGCGCCACCCTCCCTATCAAAAACATGACGTGGCAACAAATAAGAAATATATTTTTTTTTATTACATGTATTTAGAGTTAAAAACACTCATATGTATATTTATACACTGAGAAGATTGTATTATTTCTGAAAGACAGAAATTATTTTGTAAAACATGATTTCCTCCTGCTTTTTCACTTCTCATATGTCTAGTTCAGCTCTGGGGCGCTGGAGAAAGCGCCCTCAGGAGGCGGGCTTTTAGATCGAATTAGCCAATAGCAGATCTGCATTGCCAAACGGACGAACTTAATTTAGCCAAACAGCCAGTGTGGCTGGTGGATTTCAAAATCTACCAGCCACTTTTTTATCCAATTGGGCCGTTTTCAGGCTGGCAAGTGCCTCCATGGCAGCCGCATTCTCCGGGGCCGCTTTTCCCTGTGCTCCCTTTTTACCTGGATGTGGCATTTGGATGACTCGTGGTCTTTTATGGCTTCCAATTTTAGGTTTTTAGTCCCAACAATTAAACTATTAGTTTTGGCATCTTCTGAAGCGTGTTGACGACATAGAGAGCAGAACATTGTCAGACTTGTCCCGTCATAAACTAACCAATCTCCATCGTTCATTAAAAAAACGTTTTTTGACCTTCACCTCTTTGTCTACTGGCTCCTCCTAAGAAGTCTTCTCTGCAGACCTCTTAATGCCTGTGATGTATCGCCACATATTTTTGAAGGTGTGCCTTCGCTAAAAGTGTCCGCCGTCTTCTTCTTCTTCTGTGTATTTTAACGGAAGTTCGCAACCAACGTTGAGCATTACCGCCTCACACTGTCTGGTTATTTTTATTTACCCGCCACGGAGGCCGGTAGATGAAGCGAGTTTACCCACTACAACACAAAATCACCCGCATTTGGCTGGTGGCAGGTGCTAATTTCCATCCCTGGCCCCAAACCACGTTAAATACCGCGAGATTATTTGCTATCAAACTGCCGGTAAATGAGAAAGAAAAGCAGTCAAGGCTTCACTCGGAGCTAGCTGGATGTAGCTATGCTAACTGGGTTTGTTTAAAACAAGCAGCTCTGATCCTGGATGGTTACAGGAGTGTGGAGGGAAAATATAAAGAAGAGAACACCAGGAGACACGTGGATAACAGAAGTAAGAACAATGTTTTCTTTTTGTTTTCTGGTAGAATAAAACTGAACAGAAGAGAAACTTGTTAAACCCAGTGATAGAGAAGTCTGTAAAGAAAAACAAGTTGTTAGGAAGTTTAATATTATAACTAGTAGATGTCTGTAAGTTTATTATAATATAAAACCAGTTTTCCAGGTGTGTGACACCGTCCTGCTGCACATTGAGGAGTGTTTTGTCTTCACTCAGCATCTCGTCAGTGTGACCTGCTGCATGGAGAACTGTCTCTACAGCACAGTGGGACGTTTCCTGAGACACACTGGACACAACTGTGGAGGTTTATCTAGTACTGGACAATTAAAATAATCAAACATATTTAATCTTTATATTATATTAAATATTACTTAAAATACAACATTTAATGTTAATACACAAAATGTATCTGTTTGGCTGACTAGATTAAACTGTTCTGGTGATTATTTAACAAGTTTAACGTGGTTTGGGGCGCTTCAAAAATTGCCCTTCTTGAAGTTATTTTCTCAGCGTGTATTGGCTAATTAAAGTTCTTCCGTTTGGCAATGCAGATCTACTATTGGCTTATTCGATCTAAGAGCCCGCCTCCTGTGGGCACTTTCTCCAGCGCCCCAGAGCTGAACTAGACATATGAGAAGTGAAGAAGCAGGAAATCATGTTTTACAAAATAATTTCTGTCTTTCAGAAATCATTTATACAATCTTCTCAGTATATAAATATACATGAATGTCACGGTTTCAGTGTCTTAGTGTTTTTTGTTCTTTTTCCCCTGTTCCCTAGGGTTTCTGATCCTCTGTGTTTTGGTTTACTGTGAGTCCTGCTGTCCTTGTGTCAGCTGCAGCTCGTTTTCTCTCTGCTCCAGGTGTCGTGCGTTTAGGTTGATTGTGTCTTTGAGTTCTCTGTGAATGTAAGGTGTTGTCAGTTTTCTGTCTGTGTCTGAGTGTTCACCATCCTCCGTGTTGTTTCCTCATTGTTCCTCATTGAATCATCGTTGTTCCTCGTTGATGTAAAGTTTGCTGCCTCGTCAGCTTTTTGTTTTATTATTATTAATATAGTTTATTTTTGCACTTTTACCTCCTGCGTTTCCCTGCATTTTGGGTCCAGCTCAGAGTTCTTTTATCCATCGTGACAATATGAGTGTTTTTAACTCTAAATTCATGTAATTTAAAAAAAAGAAATATTTCTTATTTGTTGCCACATCATGTTTTTGATAGGGAGGGCGGCGCCCTAGCGCCCTCTATTGGCCAGCTGCCACTGCCTAAAACGAAGCTGGTGACATTTGCTATATGTAGTTAAGTAGCAGTAATCCACACTGAAAAGTGAATATAATGATGATTAAAGCTGAATGTTGGACTTTAAATATTCCTGAACACACTGAAGACAACAGCTGCACAGTGGTGCCTTCGGTAGCATTGTTGCCTTGCAGTGAGAAGGCCCTGGGCTTAAACTGCAATGTGTTTACCTGTTGTCCACATGCATGTGTGGGTTTTCTCCAGGGACTATGGTTTCCTCCCATAGACCAAAAACATGCTTGAGGTTAATTAGTAACTCTAAAATGTCCCTAGGTGTGAGTGTGTGGTTGTTTGTCTCAATGTGTCCCTGTGATGGACTGGTGACCTGTTCAGGTGTAGCCCCACCTCTCACCTAATGACTGCTGGAGACAGACACCTGCCCCCCCATGACCCTGAACAGGAACAAGCACATAAAGAAAATGACTGTCTGTCTGTCTGACTGACACAATTAAAATATATGAGGAGAATAAAACTCTCAAACAGACCGAGTTATACTTGTACACTATAACACTGGTAACAGATGCCCCAGATACGCGTGTATAGACGTGACACAACTGCACACATTAGGTTACAGTTTGTAACAGAACAGAACGGTTTTCTATATCAAATATTAAGAACTCATGATCGGGCAATAAAAACTAGAACAAATGTTACATTTGACACTATTTCACACTGAAGAAGTCAGTGATTAATTTTTGGCAACCTCTGACAGCTTCAAGCATACACATGTGTGTAAACGCCAGAGCAGCCTTGTTAAAATGATAATGGTAAATGTCCTGTATTTGTATAGCGCTTTTCTAGTCATTCAGACCACTCAAAGCGCTTTCACACTACAAGGTTTTGCATTCACCCATTCACACAACCTGGTCTGTAGATCAGGGGGACAAGGGAGGGCCTAACATTTATACAACCCAATATGCAAATGCAATATGGGGTTCAGTGTCTTGCTCAAGAACAATTCGACATGTGGTGGTGGAAGCCGGGATCGATCCACCAACCTTCCTATTGGGAAATGACCACTCTACCCACTGAGCCACAGCCGCCCCATTGTTCCAGCCAAATGACAGCAAGAGTGTGTGAGAACACCACCGGAGGTGTACAGTCAAGTAATTAGTGAGAAACAGTGAGATTTAGTGAGATGCATGTATGATACCTCCAAATGTTTTGTGCATAGATCCGTCGGAGCTTTGCATATAAGCGTATGGATTCTCTATGACACAGGAACCTGCCCAGCATTTTTGTGCATATAACCATTGTCCACTGTATATATAAAATACAGCTAGTATTACTTTTTATAAAGTTGAACCTCATGGTCAAATCACGTGTGTGTGTGTGTGTGTGTGTGTGTGTGTGTGTGTGTGTGTGTGAGAGTGTGTGTGTGTGTGTGCGTGTGTGGGTTTGTATTTCTGACCTCCTGAGGACCAGTTTCCTGACTTTTACTATCTTTCTGGGGTCCGAGGGTTCTTGTGGGGACCGAAGCCTGGTCCCCATGAGGGGGACTCCCCTTTTTAGGGTTAGGGGTTAGGTTTATAGGTATGGTGTGAATAGAGTTTTAGTTAGTCTTAGGGTTAGTTATAGATCAGTAATGGTTAAGGTTAGTAAAAGGGTTTGGGTTAGGTATAAATCTAGTTACTAAAATCAATGGAAGTCAATGGACGGTCCCCATAAGGATAATAAAACACACTTGCGTGTGTGTGTGTGTGTGTGTGTGTGTGTGTGTGTGTGTGTGTGTGTGTGTGATATACACAGGCTTTCAGTGACCCTGTCTTGTCCCTTGGATCTGACACTCTTCCCAATGGACACACAGCTTTGTAAGATGCAACTGGAGAGCTGTGAGTACAATTACACCCAATGCACGCTGCCATAAGAGTGTGTGCATGCATATAAATGTCAAACAATTTGTACACATAATGTGTGGATATTATATATATAAATTGTCTGTGTGTGCTGCTAATGTTGCATTGAGAGAAGGACAGAAAGACAAGCACATGGAAAGAGAAAAAATAGGAAGGAAGAGGGAAGGAATGAAAAGAATACAAAGACATTTAATACAAAGAGAAAGCATTGCCACTGACTTCTGTTTCAGTAGAGAAAAAAACAATTGAAGATTTGCATCTGCATACACATACACACTCAAATAAATAGCACTTTAGAGAGAGAAACAGGGGAAGAAAAAAAACATAAAACTAGGGGCCACATGTCTCAATGCCAACTGTGTGTTTGCGCCAGCAGGAGATGGCGGGAAACTCTAAGTCCAAGAGTAAAACCCTAGAGAGCCAGAGGCATTGACCAGCCTACCCCACCAACAGCCAACCAACCCTATGGTGGCTGAAAAAAGATCGTTAGGACCCCAAGTATTCAGCCTCCTAGCTCCGCCAGGTTCCCCAAACAATAAGGACATCCAAGCCACCTCAAACCTCCACCCTGAAAAGGCAGGCCAACAGCCATCCTAGAACATTCAGCCACATGCCCTGGAATCAGCTACCACCCAGACCCTGAGTGTGATTGGCAGCGGAGACAAGCAGCAAGTCAGGAAAATCCAACCCTTCAAAACTAAATGCTTAAGGAGCTGGGATTCATTTTGTTTGTTTTTTTAGAATAGCGCTGCACATTGTGGCAGTGTGTTGGAGTAGCTATGGATGGATTTTGATGAAATTTTCAGGAAGGGTCAGAAATGACCCAAGGGTTAGGTTTGATGATTTTGGGGGTGATCCGTATTACCGTCTAGATTTTTTGGAATTCTGCACTATTCAAGTGCTTTTCTAGTTTTTCATCTGTAAATATTACTTTTTTGAATTACTTTTTATTCTGATTTGGATTCTGTGCTGGTTGAAGGATTTTTGCTTAATTTTTCACTTTTTTGCCACTTGTTATGATGCGTAACCATTGCAATGAGACACTTGCTTACAAGAGAAAGCAGCTAATGGATTTTTCTAAGGCGCAAATACTAAAGCTGAGAAGATGTGGAGGCAGAGCAGGAGCAAAGTAAAGAGAGAGAAAGAGGAAGTTTAAACCTTTTTCCATCAGTCAGACTGATGAATGTAAGATCTCTTGTTAATAAGATGAACTTAAAACTCTGTTGAAGACCCAGCCAGAGTATCAGGAATGCAGAATCATGTGTTTCACTGAGACATGGCTAAATGAACAGATCTTGGACTGCAGTGTGTCTCTGCCTGACTTTCAAACAATACGAGTAGACAGAGATTTGAAGAGAAGAAGCAAAAGAAAAGGAGGTGGGATTGCTGTCCTTTTTAACAAAAGGTGGAGTCATCCAGGACATGCAGTTGGGTCTCTGCAATCCAGATATTGAACTCTTGGCTGTTAGTTTTCATCCATATTATCTACAGAGGGAGTTCACCATGTTATTTTTAGTAGCAGTTTACATTCCACCGTCAGCTGATGCAACTCTGCATGTGACATTATTGGTGCAACTGTTGTTGAATTACAGACACAACACCCAAATGCATTTGTGGCAATATCTGGAAATTTTAATCACCTCTCTCTCTTCTACACTCCAACATTTCAACAGTTTGTCAGCAGAGAAAACAAAACAATGGACTTGTTCTAAGCAGATATCAGGAATGCATACAGGTGCTCTTGGCAAATATGATCATATGATAAAATATGATCTAGTCTTCCTCTGCTGTGTGTTTAAACACATTGTCCAGAGGCAACCTGTGATCTAAAGAACTGTAAGGAGGTGGTCACAGGAAGCTGAAGAACTTCTTCGAGGATGTTTTGAGATATAGACTGGATGCACTCTGTGAGCCACATGGAGAGGACATCAATGCTATGAATAAATTTTATATGCTTTTATAGTCCCACGGGGGAAATTATGTGGAGATACAGAAAACAGTTTGACCTTCACTCTCTGAGGCAGCCAGGGGCACGTGTGCCCGACGCCCCTGATCAGGTCAGACAAGGTTACACAGGAGAATACATACATATAAGCACGCATACACCTATGTGTAGAAACAAGATGAATATCTGGCAACATTGGGAAGGAAAGGAGATGAAAAAAAGGTTCCTCACACCCAGTGCCCTCAAGGGGGCGCTGGATGGAAGACAAAAAAACTCCTTAGCTGGGTGGGTGATCAATTATCATGTACACAATGAGGGCAATTGAGGGGCATGTCTGCAATGTGTGATTATGTGAATATGTTGTAGAAAAGGAATGTAAACACCGTCGCTGAGCAACGCTCTCAGATGTTTTTGTCAGGAAGTCCCTATCCTTGGGAGTCTGTCTGCCCCAGCTGGGCATTTGGAGTGGGAGGGGACAGGGGGAGGGGGAGTGTCCCATCTGCATTTTCCTCAGGGGAGGTTGGAGTGTTGGCCTTTGGCCCAGTCAAAATAAGATAAGGAGAGATTAGGACATAACTGCAGAATTCAACAGTCCTTTGAGTTCATATGGTGTACATTCAGTGTAAGTCCGAAACAGTCAAAATTAACCAAATCACATGAAAAACAGCCAGTCAATCACTCTTCCACACTGAAGCAAACCTGCAGCTTCTCCAAGATGACACCCATCCTTTTCAGTGAGATCTTAACCCCATCAGTATGTGATCCAGACCCCCTGAACTTTTAGTCTGAGTGCGGCCAGACAAGGCACATACTTTCCATTCTTTTCTGATTTTGTCGATACGTCAGGTGACTGCCAGCTCCAATCAGCAAGTTCCCACAATCAGTAATCCAAATATATCCGTCCTCCACCGACAGAGCGTGGGTCGAGTCCAGGCATGGTGGTAGTGACCACGATACCAGATCCATAATTTCATATTCGAGGAATTTACGGGGGGAGACTCAGAGACGCACAAAAAGCAGGGAACAAAAGGGGGAGGGAAAGGGGGACCAGACCAAAAAACATATGCCCTCACCGAGACTGTCAGATAAAAAAAAAGGTGTGAATGTGTGACTAACTATTTAAACTTCTGCGTGGACAACATAATTCCCACCAGAATAGTGAAGCGCTTCCCCAATAACAAACCCTGGATCACCAGAGACCTGAAATAACTCCTGAACAAGAACAAAGAGCTTTCAGGGTGAGACAGGGACATATTGAAACGTAAACAAAGATAATTTAAAGGTCTTATATCATGCTATTTTACATCTTTCAACATCTGTGATAGGCACATACATAATAAAATCTTACTGTTGGTGTTATATAGTCAGTTGTCCTGAAATTTATACTTTATATTCTTAAGTTATTCTCAGACCAGGAAGTAAAACACTTGGTTTATGTAAAATCCTGTATCTCCCTAATAAAGAAAATCATAATCAGAATAAAAATTATTTGACAATTATTTGTATACGCAGACAGACATATACATGATAGGCAGCGTTGAAAAAAAAACATAGACGAGGTGGAGAAGTATATCCACAGCTAGAACCCTCTACAGGAGATCCTTCCCGTTCACAGCTAGAACCCTCTACAGGAGATCCTTCCCGTTCACAGCTAGAACCCTCTACAGGAGATCCTTCCCGTTCACAGCTAGAACCCTCTACAGGAGATCCTTCCCGTTCACAGCTAGAACCCTCTACAGGAGATCATTACCACCAACAGCTAGAACCCTCTACAGGTGATCCTTCCCGTCCACAGCTAGAACTCTCTACAGGAGATCCTTCCCGGCCACAGCTAGAACCCTCTACAGGAGATCATTCCCGTTCACAGCTAGAACCCTCTACAGGAGATCCTTCCCGTTCACAGCTAGAACCCTCTACAGGAGATCCTTACCGTCCACAGCTAGAACCCTCTACAGGAGATCCTTCCCGTCCACAGCTAGAACCCTCTACGGGAGATCCTTCCCGTCCACGCTAGAACCCTCTACAGGAGATCCTTCCCGTTCACAGCTAGAACCCTCTACAGGAGATCCTTCCTGTCCACAGCTAGAACCCTCTATAGGAGATCCTTCCTGTCCACAGCTAGAACCCTCTACAGGAGATCCTTCCCGTTCACAGCTAGAACCCTCTACAGGAGATCCTTCCCGTTCACAGCTAGAACCCTCTACAGGAGATCCTTCCCGTCCACAGCTAGAACCCTCTACAGGAGATCCTTCCCGTTCACAGCTAGAACCCTCTACAGGAGATCCTTCCCGTTCACAGCTAGAACCCTCTACAGGAGATCCTTCCCGTTCACAGCTAGAACCCTCTACAGGAGATCCTTCCTGTCCACAGCTAGAACCCTCTATAGGAGATCCTTCCTGTCCACAGCTAGAACCCTCTACAGGAGATCCTTCGTGTTCACAGCTAGAACCCTCTACAGGAGATCCTTACCGTTCACAGCCAGAACCCTCTACAGGAGATCCTTCCCGTTCACAGCTAGAACCCTCTACAGGAGATCCTTCCCGTTCACAGCCAGAACCCTCTACAGGAGATCCTTCCCGTTCACAGCCAGAACCCTCTACAGGAGATCCTTCCCGTTCACAGCTAGAACCCTCTACAGGAGATCCTTCCCGTCCACAGCTAGAACTCTCTACAGGCGATCCTTCCCGTCCACAGCTAGAACCCTCTACGGGAGATCCTTCCCGTCCACAGCTAGAACCCTCTACGGGAGATCTTTCCCATTCACAGCTAGAACCCTCTACAGGAGCTCATTCCCACCAACAGCTAGAACCCTCTACGGGAGATCTTTCCCATTCACAGCTAGAACCCTCTACAGGAGCTCATTCCCACCAACAGCTAGAACCCTCTACAGGTGATCCTTCCCGTCCACAGCTAGAACTCTCTACAGGAGATCCTTCCCGTCCACAGCTAGAACCCTCTACAGGAGATCCTTCCCGTCCACAGCTAGAACCCTCTACGGGAGATCCTTCCCGTCCACAGCTAGAACCCTCTACAGGAGATCCTTCCCGTCCACAGCTAGAACCCTCTACTGGAGATCCTTCCCGTCCACAGCTAGAACCCTCTACAGGAGATCTTCACACATTCCCAAAAAGTCAACAAATACAAGTGAAAAAATAAACGAGAATCAACATCAGAACTTGCAACCCAACAGAAAAATGAGGGAGGGGATGGGTGGCTGTGAGTGGATGTTTTATTTTTTCTACATAAATTGCGGGAAATCTGATTTGACAACGAGGGCTAATTCTTACATACTGTACCTTTAATCAAACACTGAATGTTGGCACAGTTGGTAGCATTGTTGCTTATTGCTAGTAGGTTCCAAAGTTCACCATGATCGTTCTGCATGTAGACATGCAAATTGCAGTGATCTTTGAGTTTACAAATGATTAACAAAATGAATTTTATGTTGTAGTTGGCTATACCACCAGTGATCTTGTCTTCATGTGGCAGTCTGACCCCGTGCAAATGGATGAAATTGCTCTCCCACAGTTTGACATAAAACAAGAGGATATAAAATATGGAAACTGCACAAAGTTCTACCAAGGAACAGGTTAGTAAGTTTTTAACAATCATTTTACATTATGCTTTACAGAGATAAGTCATTTACTTTGTTTAAACGGAAACTTCCAATCAGTATTATCAAAGCATAACTGGAGTTGTGTTAACATCCTTTTTCAAACTAATTTTTGGTTTGGACTGGACTGCAACAGGGATTTTGCTGTTCTCCAGTTCTGTTTGTGATATAATAGAGGGTTGAAAAAGGAGACTGTCTGGGCCAGGAACATCAGGATTAAATGGTTTGTACTTATATAGTGCTTTTTAAGTCTCACAACTCACTTCACTCATCAAATTGCCATTCATACATTAATTCATGTGTCCACTGAATTTTTTCCTCACATAGGTTTATGCGTGCTATGCATATGTATGTATGTATATGAATGTTTTCTCCTGTGTGACCTCATGTTGGCACTGGATGCGGCTGCCTCAGGACAGTGGGGGTTAAAATGTGTCTCCCGTGGTAATTTTGTTGTACTGTACTGTATATGCTTACCCTACCTAACCCTACCCTACCCTACCCTACCCTACCCTACCTAACCCTACCCTACCCTACCCTACCCTACCCTACCCTACCCTACTCTACCTAACCCTACCCTACCCTACCCTACCCTACCCTACCCTACCCTACCCTACCCTACCCTACTGTTTCTTAATCGAACTACATATTTTAGTCTCAGTCACCCTATTGTGGAAATAATGAGTTTAGAATCAAAGTGATTAAATTAAGAAAAAGAAGTTTATTATAAAATCATGCCTGAAATGAGAGCATCACGCTAAATGTTGATACATTCTAGAATGAGTCTCTGCCTTTAACACAGTGATCCTGATACCAAAGACCACCTGCTGTCCCTGACTCTTAGAGTGCACAAACAAGTCTAAAACCTCTGGTCTAGTCTAAGCACATACGAGTGGGGAAAACAATCTGAATAATCTGTCACCTCCACTTTAGTGTGCAAAAGGAACTCAACCAACCCAGAAATCTTCCACAAGCATCATTGTCAGGGTTGTAGAGATTTTTGTGTTTGTGTTTAAATTCTGTCTTTAGCATTTCTATGTACTTCCTGTGATTTTATTTTGCAGTTGTATTAGGCTTCCTGTTGCCCTGGGGTTTTGTTGCTTACTTTATTTTTCTGTGTTCAGGGGTTCTATGTGATGGTATGTCTTCATTTTCCTAAGGTATTTTGCAGGGTTCCTGTGATTTTGAAAACCTTCTCGTTTCCTGTTCCTTAGTTTCTTGGTTCTAGCTTTTCTTATCTTTTAGGAACTAACTTTCCTCTTTCTGTGGTTGCTTAGTTTCATGTGTGTTTTCTGTTTGCTGGATTGGTGTCTTGTTTTTATGTTCACAAGTGATGGTAGAGAGGGATACACATGCTTGAGTAAAAAAGGAGTAATGAAAGGTGAAGATTTCCATTTACGTGCCTGTCTGTATTCCAATCCACATCTATGTTCATGAGACAGATTATCCCCAAGAGATAAAAAATGGACGTAGCATATCTGTCTTTGTCTGTCCTCAGTCTGTCTCTATGGCTGGGCTCAGCCACAGAGACAGACTGAGGAGCTTGGTCATTCAGTAGAGGATAGCGTTCCTTAGTTTGACAAATGATTCCTTTAAAGCCCATTTTTTATCTTCTTGGCCCCCTTTTCAAAAGTGGATGAGGATTTGTGGAGCCACAGGTGTTCTGCATTTGTAAGGTATCCCAGAGACCAGCTTGTTGTGGAAGAAGGATGAGTGAGAGAAAGTACTTCAAGTATTGGAAAGGATGCACAATTTATAACTATAACTTAAAACCAGCCAAAGCTTCCTAATATATTTGTACAACAAGAATCAAGCACATTAAACTAGTCAATAACAAACAAAAATTTTACTGATCATTAGAAAATTCGCATATATGTTTTTAATCAAATAAATTGATATTTTAGCCATGTTTGGTTCCTCCTCACATCATCTGTCTGCCTGTGTTCTGTGTTTTTACACACTTTTTATTGTTTTCTTATGTTAGTTGGGTTTTGTGTTCTTGGTTTCTCAGAGGTGTGTGTTTGTGTGTCCTGCTGTTACATCATACTCCAAGCCTGATTTAGTTCATGTCTTGCACCCATCTTCCTGTCAATCAACTTAATTCCCGTTACCTTTTTGGATTATTATTTAAACCCAGTGTGACTTCTCTCCTGTGCCAGTGAATTAAACTGCCACATGCGTCTTCACCTGCACCGTTCAGTTCTGAATCTGTCTGTCTGCTTGAGGATTACAGGCGTACCCTAACCCTGGACTGTTCCTGACTTTCTTTCTGTTTGCCCCTTGTTGGATTACACACACTGTTTTGGATTACCCGGCTTTGACTTTTCTTCCAGTCTCCACGTGCAAAAGCTCCCAAGAAGAATCTACTCGCTACTCTCCTGGGACCCACTCATCAACAGCAAGCAATCACCCAGTTCCTGTGTTTCTGCTCCAGCATCCATGTCTAGCTCTGTATCCTAGACTGCTTCCTGTCTGGCTTCTGTTTCATCAGCATCTGTGTTGTCATCCACTCTTACAATAGAGTCACCATCTTCCTGTTTATCAGCTACATCTTCCTCTTGCTCCGCATCCACACAACAGCTCCGGGGTCTGGTCATATCATCACATCTGCCCACCGTGTCCCTGCTACGAACAAGCCTCACCGCATTTCAAAGATGGCGCCAGCGTGTTCGGCAGGCCGTCTATCTCTCCCTGGGCTCTTCATGTTTTTTATCCTCCTTTGCTATGTTTTTTCTTTGGGATCAACACTTTTGACCTATGATAGATTTACCCTTCTGGATCTTCGTTACTCTGTGTGTTTTCCCTTGTGTGGCAGCAGTAACCTTCGGAAAATACTCCAACAGCAATTCCCCTGTGTTCCTGTCACTTTATGGAGGACCCATCCCCTGGAGCGGCTCCCGAGACGCCGGCGTGGCTGTCGTAGTGGCCACCGGGTTCAACTTCGCTCGGCTCTGAATGGGGCTTTCAGAGTGCAGCAACTCCGTCTGATATCTGGGCCTCGATGTCGCTCCGTCAGCTGTTCTTTCCATCTCCCGGACCTGTGACAGATGTCAGCGTGGAGTGACAGCGTCTAACCTCCAACGTGTCAACAGCTGCTACACCTCCGGAGGTCCCGTTGCGGTGTGCCCTGATTAACGCTCGTTCGATTCGGAGTAAAACTCTTATCCTGAAGGATTTTTTCATCGATCATGAGTTGGACGCCCTTTTTATCACTGAGTTTTGGGCTGTGCCGGGTGAGCTGGCGCCTATCGCTGAACTGCTACATGCTGGGTGCGCCTTTTTGAATGTGCCCAGGCAATTGGGCCGTGGCGGGCGTCTGCTGACTATTTTCAAAGCAAATATTCCCTGTCGACCTATATCTTATAGGGGAAATTGTGACTCGTTCGAACTCTCCACTTTTGAGCTTGGACAGTCCCCTCCAACTCTCTGTGTTTTAGTTTATCGGCCTCCTAAGGCTAATTCTGCCTTTCTGTCTCAATTCTCTGACTTTCTTACTGATTAATTAATTAATTAAATAAAACCTTATCAAACATTTCAGTCACCTGGCTTTAAAACATTAAAACAGTCTTGAACAGACAGCCAAGCATATGTTTGAGGGCCAGCCTATGAAAGTAGCTTGTTTTATATAAACATTCTAGAATGCCCCGCGAGGTGGCAGCAATTGTAGTAGCTCTGTCTTTGCTATCGTGATTTTTTTTTAATTACAGCCGTCTTTTGACAGACTTCAGCTGTCAAATTAGTTTGTTTTTTTTAAAAGAGGATTTTTACGTCGGTTCGGAGGCTCTGCTGCACGGGAGAGTTTTTTGGATGTTTTTGGCTCTTTTTGGCTGTTTCCAGATTTTGTTATGATGAGTCTCCATGGCAACGGAAGACTTGTTTATCAGCGTGACCAACTGATAAAACTCTCCCAAATCAAAATTAACAGTGAAATAACACAGCAAATCCCGCTGGAGTTGAAGAGAAAGAGAAAAGATGCAGGGCAGGAGTGAAGCAGACAGAAAAGCGGTGGAGATTTAAACCGTTTCTTCCAACTGCTGTGATGGGTAACGTCAGATCGCTAGCTAACAAAACGGACGAGCTCGAGGTGCTAACCAGGTCCCAGAGAGAGTACAGAGAATGCAGTTTTATGTGTTTCACCGAGACGTGGCTGCATGAACACATCCCGGACAGTAACGTGTCTGTACACGGCTTTATGACGGTCCGTGCAGACCGCAGTAAGCAACTCAGCGGGAAGCTGAGGGGAGGTGGTATCTTAGTGCTGGTTAACCAGCGTTGGTGTCATCCTGGACATGTCACCGTGAAGGAGAAGATCTGTACGAGGGACATACATAGAAATACTCTGATGACTCTGCAGTTGTTGGATGCATCAGTGAGGGACAAGAAGCTGAGTATAGAGAACTGGTCAGTCAGTTTGTGAAATGGTGCCGTAACAATCATCTCGTTTTAAATAGCAGCAAAACTAAGGAGATGATTGTTGACTTCAGGAGGAGAAAGAATCAACACAGCAGTATTTCCATCCTAGGAGAGGAGGTAGAGGTGGTGGAGGAATACAAGTACCTTGGAGTTCAGCTGGACAACAGACTAGAGTGGAAATGCAACACAGAATACATCTACAAGAAAGGTCAGAGCAGACTCTACTTCTTAAGGAAGCTGAGATCTTTTAATGTCTGCACCAAGATGTTGCAAATCTTCTATAGGTCTGTTGTGGAAAGTGCAATCAGCTTTGCAGCCATCTGCTGGGGCAGCAGCATCAGAACCAGAGACTTGAAGAGAATCAACAATCTGATCAGGAAAGCTGGATCTGTGCTGGGAGTATCTCTGGAGCCGCTGGAGCTGATTGTACAAAAAAGAATGCTGGACAAGCTGATGAAGATGATGGAGGACTCTTCTCACCCTCTGCACGACACAGTGATCAAACAACAGAGTGTGTTCAGTGAGAGGCTTCTTCAGGTCCGATGCAAGACCGAAAGATACAAAAGATCATTCCTGCCTGCAGCCATTAGCCTCCACAACAAGAACAGACCTTGATTTTTATTATTGTATTGTTGTCTTCATTGTTGTTTTTATTGTTGGACAAAAAAAAACTACAACAACGTTGAATTTCCCTTCCGGGATAAATAAAGTATTTTCATTTCATTTTTTTTCAGTGTCACAAACTTTGGGCTTGGTTTTGGGCGCAGTGTGTCCAGTCCAACAAAAAGTCTTTGAAAGACTTCAAAAGTTTTTGCATGTTTTGATGGGTACTGGAGGTTAAGCACATGGATCACCTCAAGGAGAAGGCAGCAGGCTTTGGCGAGATTTCCAATATCAGTAAAGACTGGGATTCCCTCAATGATGATGCCTACTGTGTCTGGTTCATGGCAAACGTATATCTTCATCAAGTCCATCTGCAGGTCCTCATGCACAGTGGTCTCTGCTGTTCCCTTAATGACATAAAAGACTAAAATTACTGAAACTTTTAAATGTTTGTATGAGGATCTTCCATTGCAGTTCAATAAAAGAAGAAACATACTCTGGGCTTCCCATGACAATGCAACTAACACTCAAACAGCTACAATTGATACAGTTTTACAGATAAAATATGTACATCAGTTTTGAGGTGAACTCAACTTTTTCATTTTGATTCCCTTCAGGGGTGGTGGGAGAGAAAAAAAGAGCCTTAACATTTTTAAAGATAATGGGCTGTATGCACAACTCCACTACTTCCCAAACTAAAGGAGGCTCCTTTGTTTCCTGCCTTATGACGGTAAACAAACACTCACTGTGTCCTGTAATAAATAAAAGACGCAAAACAGCACGAAAGCTTCGTCAGTGACGTGTTGCGTTTAACCAGCCTGTTCAATGCTGACAGGTGAAGGTGAGGAGCAGACCTGGCTTCATTAAATTAAGCTTCATTAGAGAGCTTGGTGACAGGTTGTTCTTTAGCTAACTGCTGGAAGCTGTCAGCACTGGTCGGAGCTAGTAGCTTAGCTTACTCACCGAAGGCAGATGGACGGCGCTCTGCTGCTCGAATAATTTGTATCCTGGAGAGAGATGCGGCACCGATCCTCCCCAACACATCATCAAACCGGGATCGGGTGAGTCTGAAGTAGCCTACCCCTGGAAGCGGCTGTCATCCAGACATAACTCCTGGATCAGCTGATGAAATTCATGGAGCTCCGAGCCGCTCTGGAGTATCTGCTGGACCCAAACGCTGCTCTGGAAGTTCCAACTTCTGGAAGTTGGAACTTCCAGAGCAGGTATGGTGCCACAACTCTCTCACAGCAGTCACAATAACCAGAATCTGCCATGTTCATCTGACTGAAGTGGTTGATGAGTGACAAACTACTATTTCGTCTAGGAAAAGTTCAACTTGACAGTGAATGGGGCGTTTTATTCGCGCGTAAAAAACGCTCCATTCTCACTCAAAAAACGAAAAAAACGTTCAAATCAAGCGAATAAACATCCACTATTTGCGCATCAAAATCTAGGGGCGTGTGCGAATTGACGCGTCTGTGTGAACACAGGGTTACAACACGTTAAGACTTCAGAAAACAGCTTCAGATGGGGAGAAACGTGCATAAAACCACCCCTTTAAATAAAATAATGACTATGGTTCAGAGCACAAGGTCTCTGTTCAGCAGTCCCCTACCCCCATCCCCCACACCCTGAGTTGAGCTTTTTTTTTCTCTCCCAATTGCCACAGGCCAGATTTCCATCACCCCGTCCCTATAACCAGTTTCTACAAATCTATTACAAGAAAAACCTTACCAGAAAAACAACCCAAGAAAACTTATCCCACACCCACAAGTCAGCTGGTCAAATTAAAATGAAGTTTACCCTTATTTAATACACTACTGCAATCATGCTTTTAAACAATGCTTACATGGTATTCATAAATCAGCTCCGGCCCACTTTCTCCCATATATTCGATGAGGCATCTGAGGGTAACGTCTCTCTTCAACACTGAAGAAGCATTTGGGTCCTACAAATTATGACAAACAATAATGAAAAAGATATTTTACATTCTTTTTTTTTTTTTTAATTCAAGTTGTTTGAGAAGCCAATACTAGGATGCTAATAAAAACTATATAAAGATTTCTGGCCTTTTACCAACCAGGCCAGAAATCTAGGTGTGGTGATGGACTTGGATCTAAACTTTGAAAAACACATTAAGGCAATCACTAAATCAGCCTACTATCACCTGAAAAACATCAAGGATAAAACATCTGATGTCTCAGCAAAAACTAGTCCATCATTCATCTTCAGTCAGCTTGATTATTGTAAGAGCATCTGCACTGGTCTACCAAAAAAACAGTGCCTGTCCGTAAGAGGATAGACTTTGAAGTTCTGTTGCTGGTCTATAAAGCTCTGAATACATCAGTGACCTCCTGACCCAGTATGAACCCACCAGACCCCTCAGGTCATCTGGATCCTGCTTATTATCAGTTCCCAGAGTGAGAGCCAAACATGGAGAAGCTGCGTTCAGCTTCTATGCTCCACATGTCTGGAACAAACTCCCAGAAAGCCTCAGATCAGCTGAAATACTCAGTTTATTTAAATCCAGTTGAAGACTCACCTGTTCTCAGCTGCATTTACATAGATTTTATTCAAAAGTTTACCCGGCTAATTTTCAACTTTTGTCTCTAGTTGGGCCTTTTTACATAAAATAATGTCAACCAAATCAACCAAAATAAAAGAAACCATCAATCCAATGATCAGAACCCCAAAACGCTATTTGTGACTTCTACATTTGGTTGTATTTACTGATCAATATGCAGTTTCATAACTACATCTGATGTTTATAACAAACTAAACTGTATTAAAATGGATCAAAAAATTGAACAAGTTATGATTATTTAAAATGACATTCAACATTAAAACAACGTAATGAGCGGGCGAGCTGACTGTGGCAAGATGGCTGCCAGTGCAGACGTTCGACTCCATTGGCCAGCAGGGGGCCGCCATATCTAGTAAATATACAAAATACTGTATCTATGGTTGTCAAGTGCTGCCTAAGCATGATTTTATTAATTAAACTGATTCTGGTGAGCTGCAGCTCAACACATCCAAATCCTGAAGGATAGTGGCCCCTGATGACCAATGTCTGACAGCTCTGCACTAAAGGATTAATTGCCAATTACATTTCACTTAGATGGGAAAAAAAAGTTCAAAAATTTTAGGAGAAAAAAAAATTCACATTCACATTTTACATTTTACCTACCTCATTCAATCTTACTGATTTAACTTGATACATTTTCCTTATTAGCGTTGTATGATGTATTTTTGAACATGTCTGAGGAGTTGAGTTTTTTCTTTATATTGGAGGCATACATTTTCAATAGGTACAAAACTCAGTCCTCTGATGGAAAACTGAATAACTTAAGTGGTTTCTAAACATCTTAAGTGTTTATAACAGAAGTTGCTTGCTTCCTCACAACCTGATAACAGGCAGACCAAAACATGGTGTTATTAAA
>SSNP01000079.1:2001478-2024794 GCA_006937955.1 Pachypanchax playfairii | reverse complement strand
ATCAAACCGGGATCGGGTGAGTCTGAAGTAGCCTACCCCTGGAAGCGGCTGTCATCCAGACATAACTCCTGGATCAGCTGATGAAATTCATGGAGCTCCGAGCCGCTCTGGAGTATCTGCTGGACCCAAACGCTGCTCTGGAAGTTCCAACTTCTGGAAGTTGGAACTTCCAGAGCAGGTATGGTGCCACAACTCTCTCACAGCAGTCACAATAACCAGAATCTGCCATGTTCATCTGACTGAAGTGGTTGATGAGTGACAAACTACTATTTCGTCTAGGAAAAGTTCAACTTGACAGTGAATGGGGCGTTTTATTCGCGCGTAAAAAACGCTCCATTCTCACTCAAAAAACGAAAAAAACGTTCAAATCAAGCGAATAAACATCCACTATTTGCGCATCAAAATCTAGGGGCGTGTGCGAATTGACGCGTCTGTGTGAACACAGGGTTACAACACGTTAAGACTTCAGAAAACAGCTTCAGATGGGGAGAAACGTGCATAAAACCACCCCTTTAAATAAAATAATGACTATGGTTCAGAGCACAAGGTCTCTGTTCAGCAGTCCCCTACCCCCATCCCCCACACCCTGAGTTGAGCTTTTTTTTTCTCTCCCAATTGCCACAGGCCAGATTTCCATCACCCCGTCCCTATAACCAGTTTCTACAAATCTATTACAAGAAAAACCTTACCAGAAAAACAACCCAAGAAAACTTATCCCACACCCACAAGTCAGCTGGTCAAATTAAAATGAAGTTTACCCTTATTTAATACACTACTGCAATCATGCTTTTAAACAATGCTTACATGGTATTCATAAATCAGCTCCGGCCCACTTTCTCCCATATATTCGATGAGGCATCTGAGGGTAACGTCTCTCTTCAACACTGAAGAAGCATTTGGGTCCTACAAATTATGACAAACAATAATGAAAAAGATATTTTACATTCTTTTTTTTTTTTTTAATTCAAGTTGTTTGAGAAGCCAATACTAGGATGCTAATAAAAACTATATAAAGATTTCTGGCCTTTTACCAACCAGGCCAGAAATCTAGGTGTGGTGATGGACTTGGATCTAAACTTTGAAAAACACATTAAGGCAATCACTAAATCAGCCTACTATCACCTGAAAAACATCAAGGATAAAACATCTGATGTCTCAGCAAAAACTAGTCCATCATTCATCTTCAGTCAGCTTGATTATTGTAAGAGCATCTGCACTGGTCTACCAAAAAAACAGTGCCTGTCCGTAAGAGGATAGACTTTGAAGTTCTGTTGCTGGTCTATAAAGCTCTGAATACATCAGTGACCTCCTGACCCAGTATGAACCCACCAGACCCCTCAGGTCATCTGGATCCTGCTTATTATCAGTTCCCAGAGTGAGAGCCAAACATGGAGAAGCTGCGTTCAGCTTCTATGCTCCACATGTCTGGAACAAACTCCCAGAAAGCCTCAGATCAGCTGAAATACTCAGTTTATTTAAATCCAGTTGAAGACTCACCTGTTCTCAGCTGCATTTACATAGATTTTATTCAAAAGTTTACCCGGCTAATTTTCAACTTTTGTCTCTAGTTGGGCCTTTTTACATAAAATAATGTCAACCAAATCAACCAAAATAAAAGAAACCATCAATCCAATGATCAGAACCCCAAAACGCTATTTGTGACTTCTACATTTGGTTGTATTTACTGATCAATATGCAGTTTCATAACTACATCTGATGTTTATAACAAACTAAACTGTATTAAAATGGATCAAAAAATTGAACAAGTTATGATTATTTAAAATGACATTCAACATTAAAACAACGTAATGAGCGGGCGAGCTGACTGTGGCAAGATGGCTGCCAGTGCAGACGTTCGACTCCATTGGCCAGCAGGGGGCCGCCATATCTAGTAAATATACAAAATACTGTATCTATGGTTGTCAAGTGCTGCCTAAGCATGATTTTATTAATTAAACTGATTCTGGTGAGCTGCAGCTCAACACATCCAAATCCTGAAGGATAGTGGCCCCTGATGACCAATGTCTGACAGCTCTGCACTAAAGGATTAATTGCCAATTACATTTCACTTAGATGGGAAAAAAAAGTTCAAAAATTTTAGGAGAAAAAAAAATTCACATTCACATTTTACATTTTACCTACCTCATTCAATCTTACTGATTTAACTTGATACATTTTCCTTATTAGCGTTGTATGATGTATTTTTGAACATGTCTGAGGAGTTGAGTTTTTTCTTTATATTGGAGGCATACATTTTCAATAGGTACAAAACTCAGTCCTCTGATGGAAAACTGAATAACTTAAGTGGTTTCTAAACATCTTAAGTGTTTATAACAGAAGTTGCTTGCTTCCTCACAACCTGATAACAGGCAGACCAAAACATGGTGTTATTAAAGCTAAAGAGTAAGCAAGACAGCATGTGACCACTTTTGCTGAAACTGCTGCAAACCTTTTGTGCACACCTATCATTTATCCAGATGTGTAGAAACTGGTCATGCCCTGCTTCAAAGTCAACTCTGAATTGTACAGGTAAAAACTGGAGGATTAAATTACTTATTGAAAAAAGAGAACTTTTTAATTTTATTAAAATAAGATAATTAAACATAAAAAAAAATCCTTTTGATCTTTTAAGTAAATTTTGTCCCACCTGTATGAGTTTCATCATCAATTTCTTGATGCGTTGTCCGACTGCTCCTCCCTTCTCATTGAATAGTTCCAGGAGCTTGGGAGTGTACTTATCCAGCCGGGACATACTGTAAATGTAGATTCCAGTGGAACACCAGTGCATCTTTGGAACTCTGCATTTATCTACAAAACATTAGATGCTTTGTTGTTACATGGTAAATTTAATAGATGCAAATTTTCCTAGCTTTTTGATTTCATGCAACCAAACACTCAAGCATCTACAAACAAATGGAAATTTACAGGTCTTTAGTACACCTTAAAAAAAAATAAAAAAACATCTCAAGGCAAAATTATGGTGAGTTAGATTTACTAACTACAATGACAATAATGACTTTAGATGAAAATGTTTACCTGGAATGGTTCAAAGAGAGCAGGCCAGCGTTCTTTAAACTCTGCCACCCTTGGGGACTGGGAAACCACTTCCTTTCTTCTCCAGCTGTATGTCTGAGCCATCATGCCGTTTATGTTTTTGACACTGTCCTTTTTCATTCTGGCTGTCATTATGTCAAGTCTCAGCTTTTCTAGGGTGTCTTCTGTTTCACCAGGTGGATGTGAGGGCAGGTAATTTATTTCTGCCCTCTTTGGTTTCTTGATGTTCTGGGCAACTTTCCTTTCATCTTCTGGCTTGTGTTTAAGTGAATTGATCAGGAGTTCAGGGCTTCCCAGTGCTTTGCGTTTGGTCCTGTAATTTCCGCATTTGTATTTAAGGCTTTGCTACCACCCATAAATTCCATTAAACAATCCGGGTTCTTTCAAGCAGGGATGCTTGTCAACTAATGCCTGTGCAACAGCACATCTTTGGGCATTGTTGGGGTAAGCTGTGTAAGAAAACATTGCCTCTGCCAGGCGCTCCAGGATGTCCGATTTGACACTTGGGGATGTCAGTAGGGTGCCTTCTCTGAAATAAATCTCATTGTCCTGTTTTAAAGCCAGCTCAGTGTTGTATGAGAAGTTTGGAATGGGAAACACAACTGGCCATGGGCTCTGCCTTTCAGATGGGGGTGGACTAAGAATCACAGTGTCATTTGAGCCCACTGAAAGATTGTCACACTCACATGAAGACATCGCATCAGATGTTTCAGGAGCACCTTTCTGGGGAACAACTGTTAGCATCAAGGTCATGGGTGCATACACTACTTTGAGTGTGTCTTTATCTTTCAGTTCATTAGTATTTGTAAGTGTGAAAAAGTCATCAAAGTCATCATCTTTGTACTGAAGACTTACATCTGTAGCAATGGAAAGATGCTCCTTGATGGTTTCAACCAACTCTGCCACAGTTGAAGGTATTCCACTATTTAGTGTCACTTTCTTGACTTCATGGTCAACGAGAACACGGGACCGCACCGGTTGTTCCATGTCTTTGAAGGCAGAGGACATGCAGATGAGTCTTAACACTTGAGGCAGATATGACGCTTTAACGTCACCATGTGCTTTCCTGCAACAATATAGGCTGTCAGAGGACATATATCACCAAGACACTGTTGCTCAACCAGAGTAGTGTGAACAGTTTGCTCCAAATAATATCCACGATAATGTTCATTATACCATGATATCTCCTTTTTCACAATAAAATGCACTCTTTCTCCAAAAACTGCAATCTGGGCAATCTCTGCAAAATCAGGAAGACCTGCAGTGGAGCCATAAGCCACAATCATGCCTTTTGAGTACCTTGTTCCCAGATATGTGACAGTGTCAGCCAGATTAACTTCAGACTGAGAAGGGTACAGATGTCTGATTGACTCTTGAATATCAACATGCAGGACATCTAATGGTACTGACTTTACTCTAACAACACCAACAGCTGGCAAAACTGTAGTAGAATGCAGGTGATGGCTCAACAGAAGTTGATGCTTTGTAGCCAGGGAAAGGAGTATGTTCTTGAAGTTTCCAGTATGCCTCACAATCCGTTTAAACTGACTATGTTTCGCTTCAAATCTCATAGTCCAGGAAGCAATGAGAGGTCCAAAAGCTTTTATTAATGCCGGATAATGCTCCAAGAAAAGGTGTTTTGGAATCAAATCTTCATTTGGAAATATTTCCTGGAATCGGTGTCTGTGTTCAGAGATTTTTGAGTCAAGATATGCTATGCTTTCTTCATTGTGGACTGGAGCAACAACAAGTTCAATAATGTATTTTAAAGACATGAGCAAAAGCCAGGCTGAGTCCCCAAAGGGTATTTTGTCTCCAATAATGAAAGGCAACAAACGTATGAGGGCCCAATTTTCATGTGCGTTTCCTCCAATCTTACGCCGTGTGGAGAAGGTTGCAGGTAGTGGCTGAGGACTGTCAGTTTTGTCACCCCACTTATATGGAAAGTTCACAATGGCACTGTTAAGTTCACTGAAAGTGAAATATTTCTTTGAAATGAAAACACTGAAGCAAAGACCCAGTTCCAAAGGAACAATGCCTTCAAAAATGTCATGCAATATATCTGGTGGGTAGCCAGTTGCACAATGGAAATGCCTCAGATTTTCAGTCAATGGGCAAGGCTTTTTTACACCATAACAGTGCGTCAGGGAAGGGCTTTCTTTAACAGTCAATACATGAATAGCATGCGCCTCTTTGGTACGAACAGGAAACACATCAGATCTCACCTCCTTTCGCTGAAATTCTGATCGCTGCCCGAGACAAAATCTGCAAATAAATGGTTCACAAAAATTTTCCACCAGTCCACAAATTGAGTGTGCTCCAAGATTGTCTGCAGCTACACAAAACACACTCCCTTTCACATTTTTTCCAACCGTAGAAATGTAAATGCCATCATGCTCCAAGATAGCAATGTCTTTTAAAGCTGGAGTGCGTAACTTTTACATGTCCGTGAATGTCCGTTTCAGCCAAGCCACTATCAGAGGAGATGACACAATGCAGATTAAGCCGATCGGCTCCTCAAACATCTCACGGTATTTTTCAATATATATCATTTTTACTTTGCGTGTCGACTGCGACATTCCCGCGCTGTCGCACATGAAATTACGTCTTTTACGTCACAACAAGAAAAATAATAAGAAATAGAACGCAGTGTCTCGTAGCAGCCGGCAGAACGTGAAGGTCGACATGGCGGAGAATCCAAATAAACAGCCGAGAGACACTTATCAGGAAGTGGATCCTACCATGAAAAAAAAAAATAAATTCCTGGACGTTCGGCAGAGGGACTATTGGCTAAGAAGGAAAGTGACCGAAGGAGAAGGCAAATTTGTATCGGCGTCGCTTTTCCTCGGTGGAGAGAAGAGATCTGGCTGAGAGCAGACACAGGTGTTGCCTTGCAGCTGTTGGATCAGTAAGTGAATTGGTTTATAATTATGGTGTGTCACGAGTGTTACTCTGTAGAGACGGTGTGTAGCTGAGCTGTAGATAACATATGTTATGTTCAGGGGTGCACATAAGTGGTCCGCAGGTCCGCACACACTGTCAAAATATAAAATGCACCAGATGAAAACCAGAGCGCCGAAGTTCCAGCTGATCAGCTGATTCTGTCTCTATCTGTGTCAGTTTGTGTCTGTCAGTTTACCAGTGTAACGGTTTTTCAGTCAGTCAGATCAGTGCAGCTGACTGCAGGATTCTGCATCGTGTCAAAACTGAAAAAATTCACTGAATAAGACAAATAGATCATTGTGGCCCCAACAGCTGACTAATAAATTTCAACACCAAACTGTTAAATGTAGATTAAAGTGAACAATCAAACCTGTAAACAATCCAACCTGAACTCTGAAGGTTTTTTTACCAGTATTTTTATATTTTACTGGTTTCTCTTGATTTTTTCAACAATGAAATGATATTTATTGAAACAAATATAGAGCCAGGTAAAGTAAACAGACTGAATTTGAAGCTTGATTAAGACAGATACCGGTTGGAATAACAACGGCAGAGATAAAGCGGTGGCAGCTGGGCTTATGTCATATGGAAGCGCCAGCTTTATTGTTGTAATGACGCAAAAATTCCGCTAGGGGGCGACAGAAGTTACATAAGTTACGCACTCCAGCTTTAACAGAGGAGCAAGGACTTTATCATAACCAAATTTTTTAATATCAACTGCTTTACATAAAAGCGTCAAGTATACTGAGCTCAGAGTAGATCGAGAGGAGTGAGGGATGTTTCCAAACACCCAGTATACAGCTGTGATTTTATGTGTTTTTCTTGATGTCCCTAGTGGATTGCAGATCTCAAACTCATCTATGTACAGTACAAGAGTAATTCTTAGTTCTTCTGTATAAAAACAATTCTCTTTATAGAATGTACCATCATGATAGGACTCATATGTAGATGATGACAACTGGTGCTGTTCTTCACTCAAAACTTTTTCTCTCAGATTTTCTTTATCCAAAATCTGAGTCAAGGATTGAAGAATTGGGACATACTGGAAACTTCTCTTCTCACTTGGTTCAAGGATGTATTCCACAGGCTCAAAAACTTTATACCTTTCTTTATAGTACCGCTGTCTCTTGAACGCCGTGGACAAAGGACCAAAACTACTAAGTGCAGTATTTAAGGGATTAGATTTGTATAATTCTTCGACAAGAGATGTAACAAATGCATCATCAATAGTTTGGCTATTTTTAATTAAATGTGAAACAATGATGTTTCTAACTGATGATGCCGTCACAGAACTGGTAATAAAGTGAAGGTCATCTACCAATTCATCAATGCACCGAACTGAAACATTATAAACACTTTCTAATTTCAACAGTAATGATGCTATATACTCTACAACCAGGTTACTTTCATCTTCTACCTCAAACTGTGCATTGATAAAAGCGACTTCACTATTATCAGTGTTATCATCACCAATGTCACATGCTTCAAAGTCAAGTGTTTCCTTTAACACCGTTAACTCTCTTTGACAGATAATCCCTTGCTTTAAATCCTGTGAGGTATGTGGAGTATGTTTTCTGTGTTTGTGTGTTGCAAAAGTCCCATAAACATTTGTTTGATGATCGCACCCAACAAAAACACACTTTACAGTCTCATTATTCCTCAGATGATGACCTATGTGTTCAAAATATTCATTTTCACTTGGGAATCCAGGTTTTGTACATAACAGGCAGGTGTAGGAAAGAATCACTTGTGGCTTCTCGAGGGAATTCACTTCCAGATGGTGTCTTGACAAGTGAGATCGCAGGGAACTCCAATTTTTGAAAAAGCATGGGCAATTTATATGTATACAAGGCAAGGCATGGCTGTGTCCAAAGGTTCCATGGCGCAGTCTATAATGCTTTAATATATCAGTCTTTGCTGGTACAACAGTGCTGCACAATTTACAGGGCCATCCCATCTGTTATGGAAAAAGGAGAGGCATGGCTTATTGCTAGCCTTTTGTATGAAATTAAATGAAAATTCTGAAGATTGATTTTTATCCACAAATTTTCTAATTTAGATACTTTAAATGGATAGTTTGTATTATTCAAAGTGGAATTATATGGATTATTTCCAACTGGGACAGTAGTTGAGAAAGAAAAGGCACAGTGATGGCAGAATGACATAAAATATTCAAAATTTTGTGTAAATCAAAGATCTTTCAGATGGGCCTTTGTGTCCCCACTGAAGGGATGACAGTCCTTTTTTGGCAGGCTATTTGACAATTAACAAAAATCGCACATATGTTCTCTGATTAAACTAAACTATTACCATTGTGGACAACAAATAATTTAGTACAAAAGCAATAACGTAAGGCATTTGTGTTAGTCTTGCCTCCTTGGGGACTCACCTAGTGTGTACAAGAACAACACAAAACTTTGTAGGACAAGCCAAGTTTCCACTCCAAGTACCTAGATCCACGTGTCTTCTGAGAAAGAAATAAAATAAAAAAAAAAAAAAGTTAGTCACGGGTAATCAACAAACAATATCTTCACTGTGAAATCTGACTATAATAGTTTTCTGTTTTAATTTTTCCTGGTTAAGTTGTAAGATGACTTGTATAAAACTGTACAATGTTAACATTTACATCTCAAACAAAATGTATTCCAATCACAACAGAATGGTGGATGTCTGGAGGAAACAAAACTATGCATGCCGATCAAAAGTCTCAGTAAATTCACACAGTCATCTTCCTAAGCAACCAAGTGGCTAGCTTCATGGGCCAAGTTGTCGCTTCAACTGGATGCCCCATATAGACCAAATGCAATTCAGTGAGAATGCCCTTTTATACCACATGCCTGGAACAAACAGAGTAGGTGCAAAGGCTATATGCCAACATTCCTGTGCTAACAGATACAATGGAGAAATAGCTATCTTCCATCAATTGAGAACAAACTATACATAAATGAAGACACCCGGTTCACTTATTACCACTAAAATACCAAAAACAGTCCATAAAACTTACAGATTATGCTCTTTCAAGGGCATGAAATGCTAGGATCAGCAGAGACACAACATAGCTGCTCACTCAGTGGGAAAGAAGAAACAAAAGTTACGCTACTGAGACTTAGCTGCTATTAACATTTCACAGTCAGTAGGTAGCAGCAATTCACCATAAAACAGACTGAACTCAGTTTATTTGTAGTAAAGTCACATTTTCTCTGAAAATTTTAAATATTAAAACACAACTAATAACTAATCTGAGGGACAGAACATCCGGACTCAAACCCACCCGTTTACCCACTAATTCACAAACACTCTTTCATTCATTTATTACTGGATTGTTGTCGTTGGTTGTAATGGATACTGTATGTTGAAGTTATTGTTGTTAATTATTAATGTTGTAAAGTATTCTTTTGGGCCTTGGAAGGCATTTTAAATAGAGTCTATCATCATTTTCTATATTATTATTTTTGCTGTTGTTTGCGGGGGATTTTCTGATTGAAGCTGGCTGCAATCCATGCCATAAGACGCCTCTCTGTTCCATTGCTAACATGGCTAGTGTCGCTTTTCCACTGTGTGAGAAACCGAGATATTATCCCTGGGTTTATATGATAATCTTTGCGGCCATGAGAACGGTTCTGACAGTTCACAACACAGCAACTTTTCGCCAATTAAACAAACATTAAATAAAGAGGTTAGCTATGTGCTGCTAACAGTAAGTAGTCTGCACAAGAATAATACGGGGAGTAGCTTAGTGTCCTCGTTCACAACAACGCATTGCGCCCCCCTCCTCATTCGCGAGCTCCATTTATAGGCGGCAAATTCCTCCACTCGTCTCTACAAGCAACACATTACAACTTTCTCACCAATGACAATGTTTGATTATCAAATTTAAACCCTACAAAAATGACTAACAGATAGCGGGTCAAAAGCTCGCCATCTCAACCCTTCCCTGCGCAGGCCCCAAAACATTCAGAGTAGAACTAAAACGAATACACAATGCCTATCATAATAGCCAAATAACACAGTGCATTCACAAGGATGCTAAGCATTTAATCATTCAAACAAGTTAACCTGTTTTGGGGGGGGTTCTTAAGTGGAGGCTAGCTTGATGTTCACACGGCTTGAATGCACGGTAGCGGTTATTAAGATATAAATGGTAGTAATGATAAAACACTGTGAAATTACATTTCATTTATTTATACAAAAACTTTTCGTGTCATGCTAAAGCTAACCAACTGTTTCGGATAATAGGGACTAACTTCAGAAATACTGCATTGACTGCAAACTGAGAAAGCAAGCTCTTGTATATTGCACAGTAGTCTGGTTAAAAAAAAAACCTTACTATATATATAATAGTCTACTTACATATTTTGAGGCGTGTTGCTTGAGAGAGTCAACGAAGGGTTCTCTGTCTTGCTGGCAGCGAGGTAACCGACAAACTTGCACAGGCTTGTTTGGTTGCAGCTGTGTGGGCGTGTCTCTACGTTTTACTTTGAATAAACTTGATTAAACTGAGTTTTGGGTAATCAAATAATGTTGTGGTAATTAAATTATTTTTTTGGTCGGAAATACTAAGTTACAAAAACATTCACAGTTTTTACTTTAAATGCACCTATTAAAACAAAAAAAGAGAATTTAATTGATTTATCTGAATGAATTAACTTAATAAAATAATGTCATATGAACAACACCTCTGAAAGACTTTTTACGGTGTACTTTCTGGAACCATAATGGCAAAAGTCTCTTTTACTAAATACCTAAACAGTCCCAGCTCTTGAGCAATTTAAAGCTTATGGGTGAAATATCAGTAGTTATTATTATTTCCAGATCAACCATATCTTTGTCATTATATAATGTCTCTCAGATAGATGAAAGAAAATTATTTTGTCATATATTGAAGTATTTAAAGGTTTGGTGAGTGTTTTATAGTTCGTTATTAAATTAGAAAAAGACGTAATCTCTTTTTAGTTTTATTTTTTAGTTATTGTGCTACTAATAACACATATGGGCTAAACTTTCCATCAGTTTCATGTAGTTCTTCGCATCAACTCCCCTTGATGGATTTTATTTTAATACAAGCTTGTTATTATTATTATTATTATATGCAGGCCTTTAAAAAAATATACACTCACCGGCCACTTTATTAGGTACACCTGTCCAACTGCTCGTTAACACTTAATTTCTAATCAGCCAATCACATGGCGGCAACTCAGCGCATTTAGGCATGTACACATGGTCAAGACAATCTCCTGCAGTTCAAACCGAGCATCAGTATGGGGAAGAAAGGTGATTTGAGTGACTTTGAACGTGGCATGGTTGTTGGTGCCAGAATGGCTGGTCTGAGTATTTCAGAAACTGCTGATCTACTGGGATTTTCACGCACAACCATCTCTAGGGTTTACAGAGAATGGTCCGAAAAAGAAAAAATATCCAGTGAGCGGCAGTTCTGTGGGCGGAAATGCCTTGTTGATGCCAGAGGTCAGAGGAGAATGGCCAGACTGGTTGGAGCTGATAGAAAGGCAACAGTGACTCAAATAATCACTCGTTACAACCAAGGTAGGCAGAAGAGCATCTCTGAACGCACAGTACGTCCAACTTTGAGGCAGATGGGCTACAGCAGCAGAAGACCACGCCGGGTGCCACTCCTTTCAGCTAAGAACAGGAAACTGAGGCTACAATTTGCACAAGCTCATCGAAATTGGACAATAGAAGATTGGAAAAACGTTGCCTGGTCTGATGAGTCTCGATTTCTGCTGCCACATTTGGATGGTAGGGTCAGAATTTGGCGTCAACAACATGAAAGCATGGATCCATCCTGCCTTGTATCAACGGTTCAGGCTGGTGGTGGTGGTGTAATGGTGTGGGGAATATTTTCTTGGCACTCTTTGGGCCCCTTGGTACCAATTGAGTATCGTTACAACGCCACAGCCTACCTGAGTATTGTTGCTGACCATGTCCATCCCTTTATGACCACAATGTACCCAACTTCTGATGGCTACTTTCAGCAGGATAATGCGCCATGTCATAAAGCTGGAATCATCTGGGACTGGTTTCTTGAACATGACAATGAGTTCACTGTACTCAAATGGCCTCCACAGTCACCAGATCTCAATCCAATAGAGCATCTTTGGGATGTGGTGGAACGGGAGATTCGCATCATGGATGTGCAGCCGACAAATCTGCACCAACTGTGTGATGCCATCATGTCAATATGGACCAAACTCTCTGAGGAATGCTTCCAGCACCTTGTTGAATCTATGCCACGAAGAATTGAGGCAGTTCTGAAGGCAAAAGGGGGTCCAACTCGTTAAGTTCACTGATCAACTAATTATTTGGGATAGACACATGATCTCTCACACATTCATCACACAAATGTATAAAATATATGAGACTCTCCACACAGCATTTTTCAGTCTTTTCAACAGCTCTAGCAGCCTGTCTCTGCTGATACAGATAGACAGCACACACACATTTACAGACAGATAGCACACACACACACGGTACCAGGCTTTCCCTTACACACAGACGTTCAAAATCGCTTACACAGAACCAAATAGAGTGAATGGAGTACTGTGCAGTTTATTAATTTACTCTTTTAAGATGTACCGATCTCAACTCCTATTAGAATTAGAATCACAACAAGGTCTACGAACGTTATAACGCAAACAACAATTCTATCATCGGACGTCCTCGAACTCGGTTTCAACACATTTTTTACTCTTATTTTTTCTTTCTATTTTACTGTTTATTTTTACTGGTAATTCCACTTCCCATTTCTCTTCTGAGTCCTCAACTCTCTAACATTCCTTCTACGTTCAGATTCCTTCAGCCAGGCTCTAGCTGCTTTCAACTCTACGTCCTTTTCCTTTCTATCACCAGGTTTACAAGTAGACACCTTCACTTCCAAATGTAAAACAACTTTCTTCCACTGTTCAACTGAAAACTTCCCATCAACATATTTCTTCTGCCATTTCATCAAAAACTTAATATTTTCTGGATCTTTCAAGTACATATATTTCTCATCACCAGTCAAATCAGCAGTTGACTGTGAGTTTTCCATCGTTCCAACAATTTAGTGCTGTACAGACTTAAATATTACAAATGTGCGGCGACATCCAGCCCAATTACAATGACAGGAACCACAACAGCAATAACAACAGCCACATAAACAGCAATCTTTTTATCTCGTGGACAGTCACTTGGTTTGGACACATTGTTAAACATTCTATGATCGTATAGTGGATTTTATGCAAACACAAATGCTTTGGGAGGAGTTATTGAAATACGGATCATAAAAACTAATGCCTGAACTTAGCGTCATTAGGTATGATACTGTCAATAAAGGTCCTGTATTCCCAAACACAACTTGCTTCACTTTAAAACACAACTCATACACCACAACAGCTTAATCAAGGAAACCAGCACTTCTTACCCCTTGTTGAGTGATGGATTCTTCTCGCTCGGATCGCGTCAATTCCACGTTGGCGGTTGAGGTCGACCTATCCAGCTGGCCCAGCGAGCAATTCAGCCCCCGGGACTTTCTACCAGGGTACTATGACTCTCCTGGCCGCATGTGGTCTTCAGCTGTCGTCCTCTTCCGTCAGCGATGGAGTTTGTTGCGAAACGGGTTCACGGCACCAAGAAAATGTTAGGTTTTTTCCTTCTTCTATCAAAACCTTCCATTATTATAAATATAAGAAATACGATCACTCAAGAAGTTTGGTTCAAAACTCAGCCGAGGAGAGAATCAGCGCTCGCATCATCTCTGTGAGACAGCCCTGACAACTCTGCTGGTCCCTCATCAGCTCAGTGTCTTTATTCACTTAGAAACAGCAATAACAGATAACATGAATCATCACTACAAATCAGTGGAGCCAGTAGTATCTGGCGCCTCGCAGTTACCTTGGATTAAGAAAAACAAAGTGTTCTGAGGGAGAATGTGTAAGTCTGAGAACAGTAGCGGGTCAGATAACAGGGCCTGTGTGACTGCTGCACACAGGTCATGCAGGAGATTTCTTCAAAGTTGGTGTCAGGCATGAACGTGTATAATTCTATGTTTTCCATTCTCTATCAGAAAAGGTAATTTATTGGAAGTTACTATCTTAATTTTAGTTATTACAAATCTAAACTGGTCACAACCTAATTGAGTTGGTGGGTAATAGTGGAGGTTTTCTTAGTCAATCCAGTAGTACTTCCTCTGTATTTACCTACTTGGTGGTAATTACACCACATATGCTACAATTCTCCATATATGTATCAGGTAAATGCTGAGTAATTTCTGCTGTATTTTCTCTGTAATTACCTACTTATTACACATGGTAATTACCAATAACACACAAGATTTACCATATAAGTACCAGGTAATTTTTTAGTAATTAGTGGACTGTAAAAGGAAGCGTTGAAAAATGCTGTTGTAACATAGTCTAATGATTTTATGACTTTTAGTTCTTGTCATATTGTTGATGTTTTATTGTTGAAGTGTATCTTAATTATTTTCATTTTAATTCCTGTTTCTGTAACTCATTTCTTTGTATTTTTTATTTTCAATTTCTCAAAGGGCTTGTAGAGGCAAAGCCTGCTTTAAGCCACTGCCTGTGTTTGTGCTCAGAATAATGGCTGACGCGCTATATAAGTTGTTTTGGATGGAATAAACACTGTCCAAACACTGTCTATTGCTTTTAAGAGATATATATCTGTTTATTTTTCTACCAATTTCTTTCAATTGAAATGCTGAATAAACAGCATACTTTAACAGCACCCAACAAAGGCGGTCAAAACCAATTTACCCTCTTCCGCCAAACATACACACCGGAATCTCATTTCCTCTTCTTATATATGGGCGCAGTGGGGCAGGAAACAGTATACCTTGCACTCATAGGCTAGTTAGTTAGCCAATCTGAGTCCAGAAAATTTGAACAATGAATATGAACGAGCTGCTGATGAAGCAGCCTGACAGAACCAGCCGAATTTTGATGCAGACAGATTAAAAGGTCTGTTAATCAGTGTTTCCTGACGTTTTTTAGATATAAAATGTTTCATATTACAGGTTAATACTTAAGAAATACAAAGTCCACAAAATCCTGAAATTTGTATGAAATGGCATCTTTAAGAGAAATCATTGATCATAAACTAAATTGGAAATCACATATAACATTTAAAAGAGAGTACGTAAAGCTATAGCAATATTATATATTATATGTCATGTTGAGGCTTTTTAAAAAGGGGAACAAGCAGGAGACTCAGGGATCGAATAAAAAAAAAAACTTTTATTAAAGAGGAAAACAAGCTGACATGGCAGCAAAAACAAGTATTTACAAAAAACCCAACGGACATGAGAAACATGTAGGTCAGGATGACAATGTGACAACAACAAGCTGAAAACGGAGGGGCCTTATATACATACACAGGAGAGGGGATTACTAAAAAAGAACAGCTGAGGAGGGAGTCGAGCACACCACGAGACATGGGGTGTTCTGAAAATTTGACCGATGTCTTTGACAGAGATGGGACAGTCTGAATCTTTGCCATTTTTCCTGTTTTATTTATTTTCTTGCCCCAAGTTAGTTAGCCACAACGAAACCAATATAACAAAAAACAAGTCTATTATCATTCAAATGAAACCACTGCTGCCACCTAGTGTCCAAAATGAAATAAAAGGAACTCTCAATCCAAAGTAGAGTAATGAATAAACGGTCTCAAATTTCTACAGATAAATCTTTTAAACAACATCACCAAACGGAATTGCAAATATCTATAACAATATATGAAAGTTATAACATGGGGGTAATACAGAAACACAGACTACTACCAAAATAATACAAGAAACAATGAACGTCCCACCATAAAACTAGAAAAGCACTCAGAGAGCGCAGACCTCCGCCAAGTGGACATATGTTAGAAAGTACCATGTCCGTATCCTTAAAAAAATTCCTGGATCCAGACGGTAATCCAGATCACCCCCAAAATCTAACCGATTGTTCCTTGGGTCATTTCTGACCGCACAAAATACGCATAGATCTGTGCGTAAGAACGATTGATAAATGAGGGCCCTGGTGTACTGATGTCAGAGTTGAATATAAACACTGCAGCCCGGACCTAGAATCCCTCGTCCTGAACCTTTTTATTCACCACAGGATGTTTCAGCTTTCATCTTTGTCGGGGTCTACATTCCACTTCAGGCCTCTATTACGGGAGCTATCCAGTAGATGGCAGACCAGATCACAAGTCTAGAACAAGATCAAACAAACTCTCTGATTATAGTATTAAGGGGACTTTAACAGAGCAGCACTCAACGCTGAACTGCCTAAATACAGACAGCATGTGAATTGTCCCACCAGGGACAATACTATTCTGGACCATTGTTACACCACCCTGAAACATGCATATCACTCTGTCCCCCGTGCTGCTCCGGGACATTCTGATCACTGTTTAATCCACCTTATTCCAGCCTACAGGTCAAAGCTGAAAACTACTAAACCTGTAATAAAATCTGTGAAGAAGTGAACTGAGGAGAACAAACAGGCACTCCAAAACTGCGTTGAAGCATCTTTGAAGCTGCAGCCATCAATTTGATGAACTTACAGACAACATCACATCCTACATCAGCTTCTGTGAGGACGTGTGTGTACCGACCAGGTTATTCTGCTCTTACAGCAACAGTAAACCTTAGTTTACTCCAAAACTCAGGGCTCTTTGTCAAGCCAAGGTGGACGCCTACAGGAGTGGGGACAGAGCCCTGTACAGGCAAGCCAGAAACAAGCTTTCAAGGGAGATCAGAGTGGCTAAAAGACTTAACTCTGAGAAGCTAAGGAACCGGTTTTCAGCCAATGACCCATCAACAGTGTGGAAAGGCTTGCAGGAGCGACACTCTGCCCCTGCTGCTCAGGCTAACAAAGCCCTGGCTGATGACCTCAACAGCTTCTACTGCAGGTTTGAAAGGGAACACTTCACTCACTGCAACCTCCTCTACCCCCATTGTCCTCCTAACAACTCTAACGATTGAGACGCAACACTTCTGAGGTTTGCTGATGACACCACTGTTATTGGCCTCACACAGAACAGTGACGAGTCAGCATATCGACAGCAAGTGGTGTATGTCTCGGTGCTAGGTGCTCCTGGGGATTTTGAATGGAAAAATCGGAAACAGCCAAATTTGACGAAATTACATGCATCAGCCAATCAATCGATCAATCACTTCTCCACTCCAAGCTGAAACTGCAACTTCTCCTAGGTGGCACCAATCCTTCCAGTGAGATCCAGCAGTGCACCCAGTTTGCGTTTCATCTCGAGAACCCCATCAGCCAGTTTGTGGTCCTGTTCCTGAACCTCCCAGTCCCGTTTGAAATTCGCAGCCTGCTGTTTGTGGTACTGCTCCGAGACTGCATCCAGTTTGCGACCCAGATCTCCAAAATCTTTTATACCAAGTGTTGCCAGATGTAGCCCAAATGTTTCATAACTTTAGAATTTGTCAGTACGTCAGGTAACCCGCAAGCGCCAATCAGCAGGTATCCCATGGTCAATAATCTAAATATGTACACATCCTCCACGTCTTCGACAGCCACAACAGACACAAGGCATACCATCTTCCATTCACGCCAGGAATCTATGGTAAATCTGGCTGGAAGGGTTGACTCTGGGCATGATGGCTCCCTCTTTGTCAGCCTTAGATTTGAAAAAACTTTGTCCAATGCGTTGAGTGACCACGAAACCAGATCCATTTTCAATTTCAGTTTGCAACAGTCAGCAGAGAAAAACACAGAGACGCAGACAAAAGCAGGGGGGTGGGGCAAATGGAGAAGAGGAAAGTGCGTCCGTCCTCACCAGCGGGCAAAGAGAAAAGGATGATTGTGGACTTCAGGAGACTCCCTCCTGCCCTGCCCCCACTCACAGTCCTCAGTAGCACCATGTCCATCATACAGATTCCTGGACACCATCATCTCCCAGGATCTGAAGTGGGAGGAAAACATCAGCATCATCAGCAGTGACTGTACCTCCTGCAGCTGTTGAGGAAACATGCTCTACACCCACCACCACCCCAGCTGCTGCTGCAGTTCTACACAGCAGTCATCAGGTCTGTCCTGTGCTCCTCCATCACTGTGTGGTTTAGAGCTGCCACCAATCAGGAAAAGACCAGACTGCAGCGCACTGTGAGGACTGCAGGGTGCATCATTGGAGCCCCTCGGCCCTCTGTGCAGGACCTGTACTATGAAAGGACTCAAAGGAGGGCAGTGAACATAGTACAGGACCCCTCCCACCCTGGATATAATCTCTTTAAATTGCTTCCCTCTGGTAGACGTCTCAGAACCCTGCAGACCAGGACCAACAGACACCGGAACAGTTTCTTTCCCACTTCAGTTACTTTAATGAACAGTTAAACCAGCTGCATGATCAACATCTGCAGCTCCTCTTACGATCATTATGAGTTAATAGGTTTGACTATATTCATTTTGTCTTCGTATTCAAAAGTGTTTTGGTTTTCTTTTAAAAGACAAGTTGTTTGAAAAGGTACCAAAGGCTGTGACGTACCTGCTGACAGTTTCAACTGCTGACTTCAGTCTTCCTCAGAGCGTCATCTGACATGTTGCTGTTGTGTTAATTATCAGCTGTGCTGGTCTGGAGGTGTGTCGCACCACACCCACAGAGCAGCCGCGCTTCTCCTCTCCGCTGCTGAAGGATGGAATCAATTCAATGAACTCTTTACATTTAAGCCTGCCACTCCCTGCATCATTGCGCTTGAGATCCACACCTGCTGAACTTCATGACAGAATATGATGTTAAAATTAAAAAACAATCTCTTTTTAAAAATCTTACAGAAGATGTTCAGTTAGAGACCATCAGTTTGATCTCAGAGGAACTGAAATGTTTATAAAGACAAATATATCAGTGAAAGGTGTAGACTTATGGAACAGCTGCACAGACAAATCATGTACCTCTCTCTTCCACCTTAAAACAATATTTAAAACAGAATTATCACCACACAAACTCATAACTTAAAGAAACATCCCAATGAAATAGAGAACATTTTTCACCACACAGACTGACCATCAAACTTTCTAAAGCTACTAATAATTTGTTTTGTCTGTTTCCTTTAAGTCATAATGTTTGTTTCATATAGCTGTCGCTCCTGATGTGTGAAGCTTCAGCTGCACCTTCTCTGTCCTGTATGTGCAGAGTGTGAAAACATTTGTAAGCGTGTATAACATTTATTTGACCATGAACATGTCTGCAATTATTTTTGTTGTTCTTGTGACAGAAATAAAAAATTTAATCTATCAAATATTTTTAAAACCAACAAAATAAAAGGCAACATTTTAAAAATTTTATCTGAAGAATTTTTACTGCCGACACAAAGAGGTTGTTGTTATTCTAACCCAAAATACAGAACGTGGTCTGTGTTTACCCATGACATCATTAGTATCATTTGTGAGGTAGACGTTTGTCTTTTTGTACGTACTGTGACTTTACTGTCCCTGTCTCTCTGTTTGTTGTGGGCGGTCACAAGAGAATCCTGACTTCTGTTGAAATTTCAAAGAAAAAACATGTGAATTGGAACAATTTGTTTAAAAGAATAATGTAATACATGGATCATTTAAAGTTTGTAAAAATGAGGGTTGTGTTTAGTAACTGTCGATACTTAAGAGTAATCACTTCTCACTCCATTTTTGTTTGTCTGTTTCTAGGATATTACACCTGTGTTGAGGTGATTTTTACGTTGCGTCGGCAGGTTGGGTTCTACATGATGGGAGTTTACGCTCCAACCTTATTAATTGTTGTTTTGTCCTGGTTGTCATTCTGGATCAATCCTGATGCCTCAGCTGCAAGAGTACCACTCGGTAAGTACAAAAACATATTTATAACCAGGGGTGCACATAATATTTTTGGCCTGGTTCTCAGAAGAGAACCTAGGGTTGTTGCTTGGTCCTCACATTTTTAAATGTGTCTCGCTGTGTCTCTTCCGAGCTCCTCTGCTTTGTTTTTGGTTTCATCAAGCTTCAAATTCAGTCTGTTTACTTTACCTGGCTCTATATTTGTTTCAATAAAAATCCTTTAATTGTTGAAAAAATCAAGAGAAACCAGTAAAATATAAAAATACTGGTAAAAAAAACCTTCAGAGTTCAGGTTGGATTGTTTACAGGTTTGATTGTTCACTTTAATCTACATTTAACAGTTTGGTGTTGAAATTTATTAGTCAGCTGTTGGAGCTTCTGTCATTTACTGTAACTGTTTTTTGTTTTGAAATGATGAGGATGTTTGTAATGTGATGCAGTCAGATAAAAAGATACACTGGACAGTTATGGGGCATTGACTGCATATCCCATAGTGCTTTGCGCGCATTCAAAATGGCGCGGATCACAGACAAATACGCTGATACTGTTGATTAAAACAGGTGGTTTTCTGTATTTTATAGCACAAAAAGGTAGTTCTACACGTCTGTGCCACGATGGTCTATTTGTCTTATTCAGTGAATGTTTTCAGTTTTGACGCGATGCAGAATCCTGCAGTCAGCTGCACTGATCTGACTGACTGAAAATCCGTCACACTGACAAACTGATACACAGAGACAGAGAGAGACGCAGCATCAGCTGATCAGCTGGAACTTAGAAACATATCAGTCAAACAAAAGAAGTCAACGGGATTCTTCATTTATTTGACAATGAACCGCCTCTGATTAACCTAAAAATTCACGCAGCTCAGCCAAACCAATGTTAAGTACGCAAACACGTGTTGCAACTTTTCATCTGGTGCGCATTTTATATTTTGACAGTGTGTGCAGACCTGCGGACCACTTATGTGCACTCTTGTATATAATTATTTCAGTGAGCAAGTTTCACAAAATTACATTATTAGAAACAATATTAAACAATATTTGGCAATATTTAATTCAATCTTGTTTTATTTAATAAGGTGTTGGTTCATGACACAAGTCATTTTAAGATCCTTGTTAAAAACAAGTCCGACTCAACCAGTCTGATTCACCTTAACGGTCCACACACACACACATGCTCACACATACACACGAACAAACACACACACACACACACACACCCACACACACACACACACACCCACACACACACACACACACCCCCACACACACACACACACACACACACACACACACACACACACACATACACACGAACCCCACACACACACACACCCCCACACCCACACACACACCCACACACACACACACACACACACACACACACACATGCTCACACATACACACGAACAAACACACACACACACACACACACCCACACACACACACACACACACACACACAAGTGTGTTTTGTTATCCTTATGGGGACCGTCCATTGACTTCCATTGATTTTAGTAACTAGATTTATACCTAACCCAAACCCTTTTCCTAACCTTAACCATTACTGATCTGTAACTAACCCTAAGACTAACTAAAACTCTATTCACACCATACCTATAAACCTAACCCCTAACCCTAAAAAGGGGAGTCCCCCTCATGGGGACCAGGCTTCGGTCCCCACAAGAACCCTCGGACCCCAGAAAGATAGTAAAAGTCAGGAAACGGGTCCCCAGGAGGTCAGAAATACAAACCCACACACACACACACACACACACACACACACACACACACACACACACACACACACACACACACACACACACACACACACACACACACACACACACACACACACACACACACACACACACACAAGTGTGTTTTGTTATCCTTATGGGGACCGTCCATTGACTTCCCTTGATTTTAGTAACTAGATTTATACCTAACCCAAACCCTTTTACTAACCTTAACCATTACTGATCTGTAACTAACCCTAAGACTAACTAAAACTCTATTCACACCATACCTATAAACCTAACCCCTAACCCTAAAAAGGGGAGTCCCCCTCATGGGGACCAGGCTTCGGTCCCCACAAGAACCCTCGGACCCCAGAAAGATAGTAAAAGTCAGGAAACTGGTCCCCAGGAGGTCAGAAATACAAACCCACACACACACACACACACACACTTGTTTTTCTGGCTATATGGGGACGTTTTTCCAGCTGTGACAGGGTGGTGTCACGTGGGGACGACACTTTCTAAATGAATTAAAGGCCTGGTTTTAGCTTGTAAAATTTTTCAAGGATCCTGGAACACTAAAAATAAACTGTAATTTAAATAATCATAATCATATTTAGAAAATTGAAAGTCTGTCAGGTTTTTCATTCCCATGGGGACCTGTTCATTTTGTTCAATCACAGACTACCACCAGGTGGCACTGTTGAGTTCATTGATTTAAATACAAAATGATTTCAAATATTAATAATGGGACTTTATTATAGGTTAATAATCATGTATGGTTCTTTCTTTGTTTTTTTTGTTTCAAAACAAAATAAGAAAAATCTAATTATCAAGGTTGTGAGGAGTTTAATTATTTTTGTGCTTGGTGGGGACAAGAGCAGTTGAGTTGACACAGCGTGCTATGCAGCCGCGAGCCTTGAGTGCACCCCCCTCCGTCCTCAGAAATTGGATCACATTGGCTTTTTCTAGTGATAATTTAATTAGAAATTAGAAATGAGTTCACACTTGCTAAAACAAAGTATTCAATCAAATGTTACAACAAATAGTTTGAAAAAAAAACACTGCCACGTTCCTTTTACTTTTTTTAACCTGACTTGTTGGAGGAGAACTAAGTTAAAAAGGCATCCGGCCCATTTGGCATTTGTTTTACGATGAAAAATCAAAATGAACAAGGAAAAATCTAGTCTTTCACATTTGTAAGCTTCTACCTACTTATAGTCTCCAAGAAAGAATAGAAACTACCTGTTGGTTTGTTGGAGTTGCCAGTCATTTCCACAGCTGGAACCTCATCTGATCTTCCTATAAAAAAAAAAAAAGAATTAAAAAAATAAAAAAAAAATTATGCAGCATCCTGAGACTAAAGCAGAGTTTGGTTTACCACACCATACCACACCCTGGGAAGTGGATATATACAGTTAAATATTAAAAAACCCACAAGAACATTATCAGAAGAAGAAAGAAAACTAAAGTAAGACAGAAAGAGATCAGGCAGGAGCCAAGATGAGGCTGACTTTACTGGTTGGACTGGAGAGACCTCAGAGAAAGACAGAATGAAGCTGATGCTGAACTGACCACCTGACGGGGTCACTGAGAAAAATCTGACAACATCCAGCAGAGCTATAAGAAAAGCGACAATGCAGGAGAGTAGCTTTGTTTTATTACTGATGACCACACTTTTGTTCCTGGGACCAGATTTTGTCCACCGACTCATCCTTGATTTTCAAACACTATTGTGTTTTTTTGTGTTGTTGTTTTTTTTTAAATACCA
>SSNP01000079.1:1965691-1988447 GCA_006937955.1 Pachypanchax playfairii | reverse complement strand
AAAAACTAACTGCAGTAAATAGGTGTCTATGAGCTAGTGGCTGATGAGTAAACTATGTTTTAGCATTTCCGGACACTTCTGCATTGGCCTCAGTGTTTGCTGCTGGAGTTTGCCGCTTTGAGGGAACGTCACTAACTGGCTGATTGGAAAACAGAAGTTCTCTAATCGCATTGGTAGAAAAAGAGCATCAAGCCAAAGTTAGAAGCTAGTTATCATTAGTAGCTTCCACCTACTAAAAAGGCCTAGGCTCATTCAAACAAATAGTCAATGAGTGATTTATTTTTATGGATTTATCCCTTTTGCCATATAATGAAGCAAGTAAACACCATTTTTCGGTGAGATTAGAATAAAATCTGGTATAGTTCCTTTAAGGGAGAATGGATATGAGAAACACCAGGTGATGACTCCTTTAAATACGCTGTAACATCACTGGGACTTCTTTAAAGGTAGACTTACCTCAGGTTTGTGTTGATGATCAACTCGCTCCATTTTATCAGTGGCTGAAATAAAAATGAAGAAAAAGTTCATTCAGGTAAGGATTAACTTTAAATTACCTACTTGAAAATGTTCAGAGGATGTGCATGTCCTAAATTAAGTCTGCTCAAAACAGTTGTAGACCTATTCACCTTGTCAAACTTAATAAATTTGGGATTATAAACAAAGATTAAAGATTAAGATTTCTGTTAAAAGCCAATTACTAATAATTAATGTCCTGTTTTAAATGGACTCACCAGAACCGAACCAGGGTCAGAATTACTGACTTAAGTCCATCCTGGTGTTAATCTTAGTGACCTTTACAGAAGAACGCCAGTTTTTTGCAATTGGGGCCTCAGTTATGATGCACACGGAGCGCTCCCAGAAATATTTGTTTCAAACACCAAATACCAAACTAAATACCAAATACCCATACAACGAGAGTCAACGCCTCGAACACCTTCACCTCGAACGCACGCCCAATGACTCTTACTGTATGCGCAATGGCGTTTGAAACAAATATCTCTGGAAGGGCTCCCAATCGCCATAAAGATCTACTTGTACACTTCAGTGTGCATCATAATTAAGGTCCTAACTGCAAAGAACTTGCGTTCACCCTTAAGTTAACTTTAAGTTTAAATCTTCTGCAGACCATGAAATGGATCCCGGATGAATGGATGCTGACAAGGAAATGTTGCAACTCCTTTCTTAAAAAATATCCCGATTATTTTCCTTTAGTGGGAGAAAATAGAATATTCTTTACTTTTTTTTTTTTGGAACTTATTCTTTATTTGACATATATTTACATACAAACATAAACTCAACACAGAGGAGATGTGTGTGACCCACAATCATTGGACTCCCCTCCCGACTCAGTCTTTATACATATCAGTCAGTTTCATGTACTTAACATGTCATATTTTCATATTACTTGTATTTTGCATGTAAGACAAATAATAATACAAAGGCCAGGAAGGAAAAGTAAGAAAAGCAAATCCGCTACTATATAATGACATTCGAAAGATATGAAAAAGAAAAAAATATACAATTAAATGAATTTAAAAAAATAAAAATAAATAAATATTGTAGCATTCTAAGAGAGTGCAACCAGAAGACTTCAGGTTAGTACGTGTTGTTGGTGTAGCCTTTGCAGTTTTAAATCCAGAAGGTGTTATCTAAATGACAAACATGATTCCTGTTATAAAAAATAAAGAATGCTGGAGCTTTACTGATAAATTTCAGCTTTATTTAGAAATCAGTAGCAGACTAATGTTTCAACTCTTCCACGTGTCTTCATCAGTCAACTCACTTGACTCTTGAGTTTAATGTAGTTGAAGAGTTCAAAAAAGCAGCATAATGTGCATCCAAATCAGTGGATTGTAAAGTTTTCTCTTCACTACTATTACAATGATTATATCCACACCAGTATGAGGGATGAAAAATGATAAAAGAAATAAATACAAAATAAATACACTTATAAATAAATTTATAAATGTACCGGTATATATGAATTAATCTAAACATCAATAAAGACAAATGTATTTATTTAAATGTTTGTTTCTGCTTGTAGTTATTTCTTCCTACATTTCCACATTTATTTATTTCAACATTTTGGTGTCCACCACATTCATACATTTTCTGTTGTGTGGCTGATCTGCCTGTGGGTATGAGTGTGTGTGTGGGTGCGATTAACCTAATTTCCAACAGGTGGATCAGCTCTGGAGCGGCAGGTGTGGCTCATTCTCCTCATCACCTGAGACGGGATTTAAGGGGAGGATCAACACGAGACAGGCGCCAGATAGTTCTCTCTCATCACTCGGTAGAGGTTCTAGTACTGACCCTTTGCACATTTCAGGAAGACGAGCCCATTAACGCTTGGTCTTCCTTTTCTTTACCCCTCAGGAGCTTCACCCGGATCCGACGCCTCTCCGAGGATCCGCACCTCCTGTCCTGGAGAGCAGCCGCTTCCACAGGCTCTCACGCTGGCTTGGTTTTCCCCGGACCTGCTCTCCGCCTGTCTCTTCCTCCCCGGAGCCTGCACCTGCTGGACACACGGACCCAGAGCTGATCTGTTCACCCTCCAGCACCTGCACATCTCACTCCGGACCACAGACCTCTTTTTCAGCTACCAACAACTCCTCCTCTCTACCACCACCATCTGCGCCATCCAAGTAAGCCTTCTCTCCTGTTCTCATGCTTGCTCCAACATCACAACCCCCAGATAACTAACCTGTGTTCTCACCGTCTAGAATCCCACGGTTCCATCCCGGTGAGGCCCGGTTCCTGTACCGCCAGCAGCACAGGAGTTACGTGCCTGGCCGTGCCTCTTCTCATACTTTCAATAAACACTTTAAAACTGTTTTGTTGTCTGGAGCTTGTGCTTGTAAGAGGGTTCGCACCAAACAGAGGCCATGACATTTTCACATTTATGTGTGTAATAATTTATTTTTATATTTATTAATGTTTACATTTATTTATGCATTTATACATTCATATGTGCACTTATTTATTTATGTGTATGCATTTTATATTTATTTCTTGCTCTGTCATTTTTCGTCCCTCATACACAAGTAGTGACCAGAATAAGCCTCATTATCCATGATTTCTGCTCTCTAAAAGCACCTTGAGTCCCCCCCCCTTCCCACTATNTTTTTTTTTTTTGGAACTTATTCTTTATTTGACATATATTTACATACAAACATAAACTCAACACAGAGGAGATGTGTGTGACCCACAATCATTGGACTCCCCTCCCGACTCAGTCTTTATACATATCAGTCAGTTTCATGTACTTAACATGTCATATTTTCATATTACTTGTATTTTGCATGTAAGACAAATAATAATACAAAGGCCAGGAAGGAAAAGTAAGAAAAGCAAATCCGCCACTATATAATGACATTCGAAAGATATGAAAAAGAAAAAAATATACAATTAAATGAATTTAAAAAAATAAAAATAAATAAATAAATAAATATTGTAGCATTCTAAGAGAGTGCAACCAGAAGACTTCAGGTTAGTACGTGTTGTTGGTGTAGCCTTTGCAGTTTTAAATCCAGAAGGTGTTATCTAAATGACAAACATGATTCCTGTTATAAAAAATAAAGAATGCTGGAGCTTTACTGATAAATTTCAGCTTTATTTAGAAATCAGTAGCAGACTAATGTTTCAACTCTTCCACGTGTCTTCATCAGTCAACTCACTTGACTCTTGAGTTTAATGTAGTTGAAGAGTTCAAAAAAGCAGCATAATGTGCATCCAAATCAGTGGATCGTAAAGTTTTCTCTTCACTACTATTACAATGATTATATCCACACCAGTATGAGGGATGAAAAATGATAAAAGAAACACTTATAAATAAATTTATAAATGTATATATGAATTAATCTAAACATCAATAAAGACACATAAATGTAGAAATGAATAACTATAAAAATAAAGACAAATGTATTTATTTCAATGTTTGTTTCTGCTTGTAGTTATTTCTTCCTACATTTCCACATTTATTTATTTCAACATTTTGGTGTCCACCACATTCATACATTTTCACATTTATGTGTGTAATAATTTATTTTTATATTTATTAATGTTTACATTTATTTATGCATTTATACATTCATATGTGCACTTATTTATTTATGTGTATGCATTTTATATTTATTTCTTGCTCTGTCATTTTTCGTCCCTCATACACAAGTAGTGACCAGAATAAGCCTCATTATCCATGATTTCTGCTCTCTAAAAGCACCTTGAGTCCCCCCCCCTTCCCACTCTGCGTCAGTTTTGCATGTTTTTTGCATGTAAATTGTTTTAATGAAACATCATATTTCTCTCTTAACTTTAGCTTATATCGTCAACTGTTATTTTCGGTACAGTTAAGTTTGTTGAATGACAGGGAAAACTAGCGTGCTTCTAGTTAGCTGCAGCTCGGCTAATGTTACCTAGCTAGCCTGGTGACGCACCTTAAAAACGTAACTTTTACAGACCGATGTACGTGAACAACATTAAAAATCAGACTTCCCCGCGTGACAACATGCTGATAAAAAAGAAATGGGAACCTGGAAACCTACCATTTTCCTTGGCGTTGCACTGCTGGTTCCAGAGATGGGAGTAAGTCCCATACATGCAAGTCTCAAGTAAGTCGCAAGTCGTCTGTAAGGAGGATCAAGCAAGTCAAGTCCAAGTATAGCTAAAGTCAAGCAAGTCAAGTCCAAGTATAGCTAAAGTCAAGCAAGTCAAGTCATTATCAAATTAGGTTTTTTTTTAAATGTATTTCACCAAACCTGTTTTTCAGAGTCAATATAATTTTAAATGTAAGCTGATAATAAATGAGCTCAACATGAATGAATTTCATATTCAAACAGCTTTTTATTACTTAAACAAGATTAATGTACTGTATGTGAAAAGTAACAGTAACAGAATGTGCTTACTTTGGGTATTAATGAAAACGATCATATGAGTGAGTGAGTGAGTGAGTGAGTAGTTGAGTGAGTTAGTGAATGAACGAGTGAGTGAGTGAGTGAGTGAGTGAGTGAGTGAGTGAGTGCTGAATGCTTTTCTCATATTTGCAGCATTATCACATATAATGTGTGATAGCTTTCTTCTGATTTGGTACTCCTCACATATTTGCTCGAATTCCTCACAAATTCTTTCCCCTGTATGGGAACCGCTGAACCTGTTACAAGCCAGCAAAGCGGATTTCAGGACTAATCCACCTTCTCCATCATCTAAACAGTGAGCAGTAATTCCTAAGAAGCCGCGCATCTTGCGATCTGACCATATGTCAACTGTGACTGATACATTTTCAGCACTTGCAAGACTACTCTTTAGTTTGGTCTGCTTTTCCAACACCATGCTATCCAATTTTGCAGTAAGCGTTCTGCGGCTCACAGGGCTGTACCGTGTGTCAACAATAGACAAGAAGTGCCGAAAACTTGGGTGCTCAATTATTGACAGTGGCAAGCTGCAATCTACAACCAGGTCTGAGAGTATTGATCGTGTAATGGCGCTCTGTTGGGGATGGCTGGAAGTATAGTGTTGTTGCTTGCTTATCATGAACTGCGAGATCTCTGGCTGACTGGAGTCCATGGGAGCTGCTTTTGTGCAAAGGTATTCTTCATATCTAAACAGAGGGGGCAAAAAATATACATTTTAAACTCATGTATTTACTGCACAGCTCGCCATTACTGCCTACAAAGTACTCATAACTGATCACTCAAAATGCACCTCTGTTGTAAACACCATTTCAGCTCCACCTGCTCCCCCATTCTTTTTTTTTTAATGGTAATACACTATTTAAGATCCACCACTGTAACCTACTTTAAGAATAGAAGGGGAGAGGCAGATTTTAGTCTAGTAATAATGTAATATAAAATAATGCATCTCCTTTTATTGCAGTCATGCAAACACGTGGAGCTGTCAAGGTGTTTCCTTCATTTTGCAGCATGTTACTCACCTTTCTTTATGCGCCGTCCTAACATGTCGTATGAAGTTCGACGTCGTGCTTGTGGTATCCGAAACTTTTACATTGCAAATTTTGCAGGTAGCTCCTCTTTTATTTTCTGTTGCTGTGTAGTTTTTGTAGCCAAAACGAATGATTTTCGGTATATTGCCGGTCGGAGTGGCTTCCATCTCTTCTCATTCACTGTGCAAGCAGGCTGTCCTCTGATGCGTGGTAGAGGGGTCGCCAGGTTTGTTATTCTGCAGGTCAGGAGCACTCGCGCACAATAAAGCAATGTTGATCTAATCCCTTATTTGTTAATAATTGTTATTGATAATAATAATAATAATAAAAATATTAACAAGCAATGACTTGGCAAGTCACATGGCTAAAGTCAAGTCAAGTCGCAGGTTAGGAATGGCAAGTCAAAGTAAAGTCAAGTCTTTTACTGCTATTGATCAAGCAAGTCACAAATCTGGCAACTCGAGTCGGACTCGAGTCAAGTCATGGACTCGAGTCCCCCCATCTCTGGCTGGTTCCTTTCCATACCGCTGCTTAAACTGTGACTAGCCGCACGATGCAGTTGTTGGTGGGTTTTTTTCAGTCTGAAAGGAGTGCTGGATTTATCACCCACCACACAGCGGAGATGGTACTTGCTCAAGAGGAGCAGTTAGCTGAGGCTGGAGGGCCACCCCAGTGTTATAAAACTAACACCACCTTAACATGTTCGCCTCAACTTGACCAGGCATTAATTAACTAATAAAACTTCGGAATCGATTGATGGAATAATGTAAACTGATACAGAAATGGGGTCACTGGTATTATAATCCTTTCTTGGGTATATGTAGCAGGTCCCATACCAGCAAAAGCTGTAGCGTTATAATTTTTATGGCAAGACACGGGGTGGTAGGATGGGTGGGATGGGGACGTCAAATCTCAGGTTGTGTGTGACCTGTTTGCCTGTATGATGCTTCGGGGCTACAGAAGAGTGGCGCGTGAAAATGGCGCTTTAAATGAAAAAAAAAAATACTGACACGAAAGAAAATAATATGATTCCAGATGAGTATTGGGGCTGAGAGAAAAGTCAGAATTCTGACTTTAATCTCAGAATTCTGTTTTTTTTTCCAAAACATTTAAAAACATATAATCCCCCCCCCCCCGCCCCCCATTTTCTAAAATAAAGTCAGAATTCTGACTTTGATCTCAGAATTCTTAGTAAAAAAGTCACTCTCAAATTTGTAAGAAGATGGGGATTCTATTTTTATATCTGTGACCATAATACTCTTTCTTTCATGATAAATAACACTTCTTTGATTTTTTTTTTATTGAGAGGAATAAATAAGAAACCTAAAAAAAACTGAAATGAAAATTACATAAAAATGCTATTTGTTCCACAAGAGAAATTTAAAAATGAATAAATTATTATGTTATCCTGCTTTAATACTGATTATGATTCCCTTTACTTAAAAAAAAAAAATATGTCAAGCCCATTGTATTAAACTTTAAGCATGCTTTACTCTAGTTACAGTTTCACCCTTGGTTATACAGGAACAACCCCAGGAAGACCCCCACCATGGGCTCTTTCAATAACACCGGAGGACTCCCAAGTCAGATATAAGGTGCCCCAAAACACGCGGGACCACTCTCACATGGAGCCACCTGACAGGGCCAGTCATCAGCCAGGAGCTGATTGTATTTAATACTTGTATTTAATACAAATACTTGATAGAAATTAAGTCAAATTTATGGTCCCCCCAAATCAAATGGGACAACCCCCTACATTGTGTCACTCCTACAGGGCAACGTGACCAAGCAGGATGGGACTAAAAGTGGCCACAAAATGCAGAATATTTCCCGTCTCTGCAGCTGCAAGCTGCATTTAGGCCAAATGTCAACCTCGTTATGGCCTTATGGTCCTATCTTTTACAATGGGGTGGAGTGCTTCTCAGGTTTCATTGGGATAACTTTTGAGATAGACCACCAAAATGCGGTATTCCAGTTGAGAGCCAGTAGAATAGAATAGCCTTTATTGTCCTTGTACAGTGTACAACGAAATTTGAGCGCTTCTAACTTGGTGCAAAAATGTAATACAATCAAAACACTCAAAAACAATCAAGTATAGTAAAAACAACAAAGGGTTCTAATAAATGACACTATATACACTTATTGCACGTTGATCAATATGATCAGTAAGGTGTGAAATTTATGGGCTGATTTTATCGGATTTTGTTGTTATTGTTCACTACAGAGATAGCTTTTGGAAAGAAGTACCTGCACCACTTATACAGAATTCAACGAGATTGGTCCTGTTTTGGCAAAGTTATGGCCAAAAAGGCACCATAACTATGTTAAGTTAAAATGAAGTCTCGGCAGGTTGCTGGAAGAACTGCTTCTTTTAATTAAGCAAAACTGGTCACTGTTGGCTGTGACCACACCATACGGTGTACAACAACAACAAACTCTTTTTCTCCCTCTCTTAGCTTGCTGACTCCTGCCTCACCCTCCTATACTCTGCCCACACCCGGCTTCCTCCTGTCCCCTCTCTCTNGCTTTCTGCCTTCTGTACTGGCTTACCTCTTACCATAAAACATTGCAGTGTGACAGACTGAAAATGCAACATACAGCAACACAGAACATTGATGAGCACCAACTTGTTACACTACCCCCCTTCCACTAAGTCACTCGTCCTGAGGGGTCAAAAATAAAGTCTCTCAGGTGGGCAGGAGGCTTTCTCCGATGCCTCCGATGCTTGGGGAAGGCCCACACAGCTGTGGGGGTGATCCCAGTGGTTGCATAACAGGGAATGGAACTGGAGAGGGTTGCGGAGCAGGGGCTGGGGTTGGGGAGGGCGAAAGAATGCCGTTAAGCCTTATTGGAGGTCTAGTTGAAATATGACACTACTTTCTCCCCTTCTGGACCAGTCTAACTTAGTACTGCTCCCATCCCCACATCACTGGCATCTGTGTGGAGAATGAACAGGTTAGGGTCTGGAGGGGTGAGGATGGGAGATTTAGTTAAGGCCTTCTTCAAAGCGGTGAAGGTCTGCTCACTCATGAAGTCACTGTCTTTCTGCTGCAACCGGAACAGGGGTGCAGCTATACATGAGAACCCCCTGACAAACCATCTGTAGTAGGATGCCAGTCCAATGAAACTTTTCAGCTATCGTAGGTTGGCAGGGACAGGCCACTCCTTCACCACCTGCACTTTCTAGCATGCTGATGCTTTCTCCACCTACCTTGTGTCCCAGAAACTCCCGTTCTCTCCTCATAAACTTATCTGGGTGAGGCCTCTGCTCAGCAGCTGCTATTCTCTGCAGTACCTTCTGCAGGGCACCCAAAGCTGCCATAAAGGAACTCCCATGGACTAAGATGTCGTCCAAGTACACCAGGCATTCCTGCCTGGGGATGTCAGCCAAAAACCCTCTCCATCAGCCGTTTGAAAGTGGCCGGCGCATTGCACAGACCAAAGCAGAGGACCAAAACTGCCACAACCCTTTACCGGTGCAGAAAGCAGTCTTTGATCTGGCATCTGGGCTAGGAAGTACCTGCCAATACCTGCTGTGCAGGTCTAAGGTGAAGACCCAGGATGAACCAGACACCAGGTCCAGGGACTCATCGATCCTGGGGTAAGACTCCTTCTTGCTGACACTATTTAGTGGCCTGTAGTCAACGCAGAATCTCATTTCTGGCTGTTATTTTGTTAAGCGTAACCACTTTAGAGACCCAGGGGTTGTCTAAAGGCTCAATGATGCCACTCTTCAGCATCTCCTCAATCAGCTGCAGTCTGGTGTGCAAGTGGCAGGCGTCGGGGCCGTGACCTGATTGGCTGTGCCTTTCCAGTGTCAATCTCATGTTGTACCAGATGAGTCAGACCCATGTCCTTTTCTGTGTAGGCAAAAATGTCCTTAAATTCTGGCAGCAGCTGCCACAGGTCCTCCTGCTGCCCAGCCTCCAGACCTTCACAGTTGTGTTTCCATACATCCTGCACTGCTGTCAATCTGACAGTTTCTGCATCTGGAGGCTGCTGGACCAGGGTAGTGGGCGTGAGCCACGACCATAGCACTGGAAGGAAGGGGTGCTTGTGGAACAGCAGGCATGTGATTTGGATGTATCATCTTAACTGCATGACCTCCATCAACAGTCAATGTGTTTCTTCCCAGGTTCAGCACACAGTAGACGGCCCGTAGCAAGTCCAGCCCCAATATGCAAGGGTCCTTTACATCTGCAACCCACACCTTAAAGCCCACTGTTAATCCTCCCACAGATATCGCCACTACTCCCTGGCCCAGCATAGGGACCAGCTAACCGGTTACTGTCCGGAGCTTCACAGTGGTCGGGTCCAACTGCATGCCTGTCGGGACTACATCTGGCCTCATAAGTGTGGCAGTTTACCCCGTGTCCACCAATGCAATACACAGAGTCCCAGCCAGGATGATTGGCACATGGGAGCAGTTCTTAGTGTGGGTTCAACCCACCACCCTGGTAGATTCAGCCATATCGTCTTCTTCTAGGCTGTGGGGCTTGGCTGCACTTGATGATGGGATTACAGAATGGGACACTGAAGCAGGGATGTGCCTGGTCCCATTTACGCAGACCCCGGGCCGTTTCCCTGCACCCCAGCCCAGCCGGGTCGGGGGCTACTGTGTGATGGTTGCAATGTGGCAGCTCGGATGAGCTCAGGTAACGAGGTCGCCCAGGCTGGTCTCCTGGTCGGGCCTTTTTTTAATCACTGTTTTCACAACAAAGCTGACTTCATTTTAGGCGACCTGTCCTGCTCCAGCTCCAACCACCTCACTCTCCACAGCCATCTCTAGCACCTCCTCCAGGGTGCTGGAGTAAGCTAGTTGTGTGTCCACATGCAGCTCTCTGGGGTTTATGGCCCAAATGAACTGATCTCTTGTCAACTCACTCTAAATGTCGGCAGGCATGTGGCTGTACGTCTGTCTCGCCATGGTCTCAATGTCATTAGCTAGTGCCCGGAGTGATTCTCCAGCCTTCCTCATTCTACTCGCCAGCTCAGAACGCAGAACACCCATCTGGTTACAATGTCCAAACCACCGCTTAAGGGCCCCAACCAATGCTTTATAGTCATTCCTTTCGGCCGGGCACAGCAGCAGCAAGCATGCCAGGGCCTCATTTGGGAGGGACAGAGCCAGCTGAAGCGCCATGCTCTCTTCAGACCATATCTCGATTTGTGCATGAAAAGCTTCCGAGTCTGCTTTTCCATTATATTTGGATTTTTTCATTTGGAGCTGGTTACTGTGGGGGCCGCCATCTTTGTTTCCATGTGATCTGGCATGATTCCTGAGGAGTCTTACGGGCTTTTCTGACACCCTGCGGCGCTCTGCAGCACTTACTGAACCAGTGCCAGCTTCTTTAGTTATCCTGTTAGACATACTCCTCACATATTCCTTCCGATCTACCGAACGGTCGAGCTTTTCGTCCAAGTCTGACTCATTGACCGGGTCGCTCATCAGCTCTCCCCTTAGCCCAGCACAGAAGCCAGGCATTTTGCGTCGAGCCGCCATCTCCCCTGCAGTACATCAGCAGCTAATAAAAATGGAGTCACAGGGGAAAAGCAGCATGGAGCAGTCGGCAGCCCACTTCTGACACCAATGTAATGACTCTTTCGTTAAAATGATGACTCGGCAGGTTGCTGGAACTGTTGGCCATGACGACACCATACAGGGTACAACAATGACAACAAACTTTTTCTTCCTCTCTTAGTTCCACCAAAAGGCACAGTCATGCCACTTTAGGGATCTCGCCCACTGGACAAACCTGGGCGAAATCTCTGGTTGAGAGTTGAACTAGTGTGTTGAGTTTCAGGTTGCTACCATGTGTAGTTAGGTAGTTAGTTTTAGCATAGAGTTAGTGAGATAGAACACCAGGCTCGTGTATCCGTATTTTATTCATTTCTCATTAATGCTTCAAGTTACAGATACCAAACTATAACTACAGATATCAAACTTGGTGTCACTGGGTTAACACGGAGCTTAACAAGACCTGGAACAATGTTTGAAGTGCCTAGATTGAAGAAAAGCACCTTAAATAATAACCTTTTTCTTCTCATGCCATATTTTATTATCAAGGTGTATTTGCGTGTGTTTGAATGGGTGAATTAGACTCACGCTGTAAAGCACTTTGGATAAAACCGCATTATAAATACAGTCCATTTACCATTTATATGATGAGAGAGAGTCATCAAGGTGTGGTCCTGAATAGTTCTGACTATGTGGGTCAAACATAGTGTTACTGACTTAACTTGGCCATGGCAGGAGGTGTCCCTGGTTGTATGGCATCTTAATAGAAGCTGCACTACTGCTTGTAGAAGTGCAGCAATGGTGGGATACTCTGTTGTCAGACATCTGCTCTGCATGAATGCAGCATGCAGAGAGTAAAGAGGGACAGGAAAAGAAGTGGGGCTTTCTGGCATCTGACAAGCTTAGACATTCAAGTGTGAAGTCTAAAAAGAGGGAAAGTAGCTGCTGATCAGCGTGACATGGTACCGACAAATAGACATTGATGATGAAAAAAAAAAACCCAGAATGCAATGCTACTGTAAGTTGATGAATTTGGCACTCGTTGTTTAAGTAGAATACATCAGAGGATCCCCAACTTTTTTAGCCAAGAAACCCAAGTTAATACATGCATTGTTTTTTTAAATCTCCTGTGATTGTGCTTTATTGTGTGATATATCAGATGGTCATTCTGCAGCCATCCTCTAAATGTAAGCCGGGAAAAATGTCAGAATATTTGCTTCTCTGGATCAAAACAAAAACAGTTGGGGCAGTTAGGCAATCTGGCATCTGGTTAGGATCCCTCCTGGATGCCTCCCTGGTAAGGTGCTCCAATCATGTCACACCAGGGGGAGAACTCAGTCAATTCACAGAACATGCTGGAAGGACTACATCCCTTGGCTGCCCAAGTATAGCTTTGGGATCACTCTGGATAAGCTGGAAGAAGTGGTCGGGGAGAGGAAGGTCTGGGCTTCCCTGCTAAGGCTGCTGCTCCCAACCCGACCCCAGATAAGCAGATGATGTTGGATGGAAACCTGACAGATGCCCAAAATGACACTGATGTGCTCATCTTGATCCTTCCAAAGAACACATTGAAATTTCAAAATTGCAATGTCTGCAAAGTACAGTACTTTGGCCAAACCAACATTACTAAGCAGGACTGCGTCCAAACTGGGACCTTGAAACCCTCTTGGGCCTCTAAAGTGGATCGGAGACTTTTTTTTCCCAAGAGGACATCAACTTAATTTTAATGATGTCTCATGAAGGCTGGTGGCCACATTCAATGGCCAAAGTTTAAGGTCTGGGGTGAATGAGATCCACCCAGATTTCCTTGAGGTTCTGGATGCTGTGGGCTGTCTTGGTTGACACATTTCTACAGTGTAATGTAGACATAGTGGACAGTGCCCTCGGACTGGTCCTGTTGCTGGAGCCATGGATGTAGTTTTTATGGGGGACACAAGGGACGTGTCCCCTCTACGTTTTCAAAATGCTGTTTTGGTTCCCTGTATTCTGTAACTGTCCAAAGATAATGTTTTGCTACATTAAACAGAGATTTGTTGAGCACTAAGACCAAGCGGAAAACAGCTGCTGAAACTGAATCCTGCCTCCCTTAGTTTAGCCCACCCAGTTCCTCCATTGGTTCTGCCTTCTCTTGTGATTGGCTGTTTCAGCTGTCACTCAACCTTGCCTTGCTGCAAACTGCGCACAGTAAGGCAGAGCAGCAAGCTAGTCTGCAGTCAAAAAGAGTGCTACCGTTAGTTTGGCCAGCATTTGTTCTGCCACTTAAGCTGGAAGTCCATGATGTTGAAGAAAAGAAAAGCCAAAATAAGAGACTTTTTAACACTCTGAGGTCTACGGAGGGATCATTTGATCCCCCCACCTTTGGAGACTACAGAGGGGTCATTTGATCCTCCTGCCCTGAAATGTTGTCTGACCAGTATGCTAATAATGTGCCCAGTATGCTAATAATTTGTTAGCTTTTTGCTGGGAGTAGAATGCAGATTGTCAGAGCAGCAAAAAGGAAAGGAAATAAAAAAAGGAAGAACTAGGTTTTTCAGCAACTTTAACTGTAATGTCATTGCTTCTGAGTTCTGATCTTCCTCTTGAAAGCTTGAATGTTCCTGATTTTCTGTAAATATTTTGCATTGCTTGTAACCACATATCTATCTTTTTTGTTCAAGTTTCAAGTTCAAGTTTATTTATTTATAAAGTTCCAGTTCATGACAAAGTCATTTCAAGGCACTTCACAGAAAAATTAACCAATTAATTATAAAACATTTTCTATCTAATGAACCAGCCGATTGGGCTGAATTGTTAGTTCAGCACAATCCTCCATCCTGAGCAGCACAATTGGCGACAGTGGAAAGGAACGACTCCCTTTTAACAGGAAGAAACCTCTAGCAGAACCCGGCTTAGGATGGGCGGCCTTCTGCCTTAGCCGACTGGGGTCTGAGCTGACAGGAAAGAGACACAGACAAACACTGATGGATTTGGGCCAGTCGTCATGTCTATAGAAAGATAAACAGAGAAACAGTTAATGGCAGCAGTAACAATCAAAGCAATAACAATTTGATGGCTCTAGTGGGAATATTTCATCCCTTGTTTATGTGAGATACATCCTCCTCAGAGGCAGCCAGAGTAAAGAAAGACAGCAAAGTGAAAAAATGTGGTCAGTATGTCCTCCAGCAGTCTAAACCTATAGCAGCATAACTAAAGGGAAAGCTCAGGAGAACCCAAGCTAACCCTGACTATAGGATTGTGTAAAAAGGAAAGTTTTAAGTCTATTCTTAAAACTACACAAGGTGTCTGCCTCACGGATAAAAAGTGGAAGCTGGTTCCACAGGAGAGGAGCCTGATAACTAAAAGCTCTTCCTCCTGTTCTACTTTTAGAACCTCTAGGAACTACAAGCAGACCTGCAGTCTGAGAGTGAAGTGCTCTGTTAGGAGCATATGGAACAATAAGATCTTTAATATAAGCTGGAGCTTGGTCGTTCAAGGCCTTATACGTCAAAAGTAAAACCTTAAACTTTATTCTAGACCTTACAGGGAGCCAATGAAGTGATGCTAAAACAGGAGAAATATGGTCTCTCCTTCTAACTCTCATCAGAACTCTGGCAGCAGCATTTTGGATCAGCTGGAGGCCTTTAACAGAACTATTAGAACATCCTGATAATAATGAATTACAGTAATCAAGTCTAGAAGTAATAAATGCGTGAACTAAAGTTTCTGCATCCCTTTGATTCAAAATGCTCCTAATTTTAGCAACATTACGCAGGTGGAAGTAGGTCGTCATGGTAACATGCTTTATATGAGAACTAAAGGACATGTCCTGGTCAAAGATAACACCCAGGTTCTTTACCTTGTTGTTGGAGGCCAAATTAATGCCATCCAACGTTGATGACTGACTACACAACTTGTTCCTAAGATTCTCAGGCCCAAAAGTCACAACCTCTGTCTTGTCTGAATTTAAAAGCAAAACATGAAGCGTCATCCAATGTTTTACATCATTAAGACACGCTTGTAATCTCTGCAGCTGGTTGGTCTCATCAGGCTTCATTGATAGATATAACTGAGTATCATCAGCATAAAAATGGAATTTTATACCATGTTGTCTAATAATTTTACCAAGCGGTAACATTTATATAGTAAAGAGGATTGGTCCAAGCACTGAACCCTGAGGAACTCCATGACTGACTCTGGTATATGAAGAAGATTCATTATTTACATGAACAAACTGGAATCTTTCAGTTAAATATGATTCAAACCAGTTTAATGCAGTTCCCTGAATCCCAATATCATATTCAAGCCTCTTCAATAGGATCTTATGATCTATAGTATCAAATGCAGCACTGAGATCTAACAGGACAAGTACAGACACAAGTCCACTGTCTGAGGACATGAGAACATCATTAGAAACTTTCACCAGTGCTGTTTCAGTGCTATGATGATCTAAATCCTGACTGGAACTCTTCAAAAAGATTATTACTGTGTAGATGATCACATAACTGGTTTGCAACTATCTTTTCTAGAATTTTTGAGATGAAGGGTAATTTGGATATAGGTCGATAATTACCTGGAGATCCTGGATCAAGATCAGGTTTCTTAAGTAAAGGTTTAATAACAGCAACCTTAAAGGCCTTAGGCACATATCCATTCATTAAAGACATATTGATCATGTCCAATATCCATGTGTTAATCAATGGGAAGACATCTTTAAAAAGTCTGGTTGGAACAGGATCCAACATACATGTAGATGGTTTAGAAGAAGCTATAATTTGTGTTAACTCATTAAGATCAGCTGGACAGAAACTGTCTAAACATGATTCAGATTCTAAAGCTGCTTCACTGGACAACGAACCAGAGACAACAGTGGACAGAAGGACATTATAGATTTTTTCTCTAATTGACTCTATTTTATTAGTAAAGAATTCCATGAAGTCATCACTACTGAGGGTTACAGGGATACACGGTTCAACAGAAGTTGGGTTTTTTATTAATCTGGCTACAGTACTAAACAGAAACCTGGGATTGTTCTTGTTCTCCTCTATGAGGGACGAGTAATACTCAGTTCTAACCCTACGAAGGGCTCTTTTGTATATGAGCAGACTATCTCTCCAAGATAAATAAACTTCTTCTAGCTTAGTGGAACGCCATTTCCTTTCTAACTTTCTTGAAGTTCTTTTTAGCATACGCAGCTCTAAATTAAACCAAGGAGCACGCCTCCTCTGGCTGATTACCTTCATTTTCAGAGGAGCAACTTGATCCAATGACGTGCGCATTGAAGCTGTAAGATTATCAGTAAGATCATCAATTCGCCAGTCTGCAAAATCTTTGTAGCTGCTCTCTGTTATATTATTCTTCTGGAATGAAGATAAAGCTAATGGAATAGATTCTTTGAATTTAGTTACAGCATTTTCTGATAAACATCTACGGTAGGTAAAGTTTCTATCTGGAGCGGTGAGGTCCATCATTGTAAATTCAAAGGTTATTAAAAAATGATCAGACAAGACAGGGTTGAGAGGAAACACTATCAGCTGTTCAATCTCTACGCCATAAGTCAGAACAAGATCAAGAGTATGATGATAATAATGAGTTGGTCTGTTTACATTCTGAGAGAAACCAACTGAATCCAAAAGATCATTAAAAGCTATATTCAAACTATCACTTTCAACATCAACATGAATATTGAAATCTCCCACTATAATGACTTTATCAGATTTCAATAATAGTTCTGATAAAAAGACTGAAAATTCAGACAAGAACTCAGAATAAGCTCCTGGTGGACGATATACAACAACAAGTAAAATAGGTTCCTCTGATTTCCAATTTGGGTGAGAAATACTGAGGGTCATAAATTCAAAAGAAATATAACTAGTAACTGGTCTAGAGCTAATCAACAGACCTGACTGGAAAATAGCTGCTACTCCTCCTCCTCGACCTGTTGCTCGAGGAACATGAAGATTAAGGTAGTTAGAAGGAGTTGATTCATTAATACTAACATGATCCTCCTGCTGCAGGTTTCTGTAAGACAAAATAGATCAATATGATGATCAATTATCAGATCATTAACTAACAGAGATTTAGATGAAAGAGATCTAACATTCAGTAAACCACATCTAATGGTTTTATTTACAGCTTTTATATTAGTAACTGTGTTTATTTTAATCAGATTTTTATTATTTATTTTTCTAGAACTGAATATTTGTTTATTTAATTTGAACCGTGGTTGAGCAGATACCGTCTCTACAGGAAAGTGGGAGGGTAACGACAGAGAAGCTGCAGAGAGATGTGTAAGACTACAACTCTGCTTCCTGGACTGGACAGTGGACTGGACCCTGGTCTAGACCCTGGACTGGACCCTGGACTGGACCCTGGACTGGACCCTGGTCTAGACCCTGGACTGGACCCTGGACTGGACCCTGGACTGGACTTTGGACTGGACCCTGGTCTGGACTCTGGTCTGGACCCTGGTCTAGACCCTGGACTGGACCCTGGACTGGACCCTGAACTGGACTCTGGACTGGACCCTGGATTGTCACGGTTTTGGAGGAGTAATAAATTCAGCCATATTTCTAGAAAGGAGAGCTGCACCATCCAAAGTAGGATGGATGCCGTCTCTCCGAATCAGTCCAGGTTTTCCCCAAAACGTCTGCCAATTATCGATACAGCGTTGTTATCGGGACACCACCTAGACAACCAGCGACGAAATGAAGACATAGGACTAAACATGTCATCGTTTCTCAGATTAGGGAGGGGACCAGAGAAGATTACGGAGTCCGACATTGTTTTTGCAAATTTACACACCGAAGCAACATTAATCTTAGTGACCTCCGATTGGCGTAACCGGGTGTCGTTACTGCCGACGTGAATAACAATCTTACTGTATTTACGCTTATCCTTAGCCAGCAGTTTCAGGTAGCCTTCTATGTCGCCCGCTCTGTTGAGTTCAATTTAGTAAGACACATGAAAATAGGAAAATGAATAATATACAAAACAGAAACTATTCTTATTTCGAATGGTTTATTGATATTTTTTAACACTAGAGCTCCTGTTTTCAGATTTCCCCACCCCCTTTCTGCCAGAAAGAATGAATCTTTTCAGAAAGAAAAGAAATGATGTTTAAACTGGACACTGAGGCAGATTGTAATGTAATGTCACTCAAAACACTTAAAAGGGAAACTTGTCCCCCTTTCCATCACAAGGTGGCAGCATTGGGTAAGACAAAGACAGAAAGCATGACATTGAGTTTGAAATGACACAAGAGGATGTCAAGTACAATCCTAGGACAGGATGCCTGTTTAAAACTAGTCTCGGTGAAAAGACTGTATGAAGTAAAAGAAGATGATGTCCTAAAAACTATAAAGATCTGTTTGATGTACTTGGCTGTATCTGCATCACATACAACTAGGTGACCCAGTTAAACCTGTAGAGCGCGTCCCCATAAAAAGATTCCAGTGGGACTAAGAGACAGAGTAGTGAATAGAGTAGAGAATAAGAGTAATAACAAGGCGAATAGAACCAACAGAGATAGTCAACAGCATGGTTACCATGGTTGGAGAACATCTTTAAGGAGTAACTGCATTCAGCACCAATGAGGTTACAATGGATGCTGCTGAGATTACAAAGATACAATGTAAAGATGATGTACAAACCAGGGTAAGAACTCCCTGAGAACACACAGAGGGGGTACAGGAGGAAGAGTCTGCTGACACTATCGATGACAGAAGAGAAGCTAAGGCAGTTTCAAACAGAAGACATGGAGATGTGATACTGAAGGGATGGCCAAAGTGCAGTAGAAAAGATCCTTCTACCATACTGAACATCTCAGGATGAGATCACATTCACATCAGGATTGATGTTTAAACTAGCAAAGATCATTTTCCCAACACAACTGAGAGAGGAGAAGTTGGAAAAAATACACGGTTCTAATTACAAGTGGACTGGACATTAATATAGAAATGGACACTCAAGGAGAAACTGGTGAATCTGAGAACATTCAAAAAGAACAAGCAAGTTCACCAGGAAAAGTTCATGCACAGATCACACAGACTCTTAAAGGTTCTGTAGCCTGACATTTTACAGCTGTCAACATCTGGATAGAGACATATACATACGTTGTAGTGTATTGCTCATTGATTAGAAATAACTGCACAGAGGTTTTATAAAATAGTATTTTACAATACAGTGTACATGGATTAACATAAGATCAAAGTAGTAGTAATACATGTAATACACACATGTATAAATACACACACACACTAATATATCAGTCTTGAGGTTGATAACTGTGATGCATCCTGTGAGGTCACAGATCGGCTCGTTTCAGCTCTCAATGACTGTTGTCGGACCTCATCAGAACCCTGGACCTCATCAGAACCCTGGACGTCATCAGAACCCTGGACCTCATCAGAACCCTGGCCCTCATCAGAACCCTGGACCTCATCAGAACCCTGGACCTCATCAGAACCCTGGACGTCATCAGAACCCTGGACCTCATCAGAACCCTGGACCTCATCAGAACCCTGGACCTCATCCGAACCCTGGACCTCATCAGAACCCTGGACCTCATCAGAACGCTGGACGTCATCAGAACCCTGGACCTCATCAGAACCCTGGACCTCATCACAACCCTGGACGTCATCAGAACCCTGGACCTCATCAGAACCCTGGACCTCATCAGAACCCTGGACCTCATCCGAACCCTGGACCTCATCCGAACCCTGGACCTCATCAGAACCCTGGACCTCATCAGAACCCTGGACGTCATCAGAACCCTGGACGTCATCAGAACCCTGGACCTCATCAGAACCCTGGACCTCATCAGAACCCTGGCCCTCATCAGAAGCCTGGACCTCATCCGAACCCTGGACGTCATCAGAACCCTGGACCTCATCAGAACCCTGGACCTCATCCGAACCCTGGACCTCATCCGAACCCTGGACCTCATCAGAACCCTGGACATCATCAGAACCCTGGACGTCATCAGAACGCTGGACCTCATCCGAACCCTGGACCTCATCAGAACCCTGGAAGTCATCAGAACCCTGGACCTCATCACAACCCTGGACGTCATCAAAACCCTGGACCTCATCAGAACCCTGGACGTCATCAGAACCCTGGACGTCATCAGAAACCTGGACCTCATCAGAAACCTGGACCTCATCAGAACCCTGGACCTCATCAGAACCCTGGACCTCATCCGAACCCTGGACATCATCAGAACCCTGGACCTCATCCGAACCCTGGACCTCATCAGAACCCTGGACCTCATCAGAACCCTGGACCTCATCAGAACCCTGGACCTCATCAGAACGCTGGACCTCATCAGAACCCTGGACCTCATCAAAACCCTGGACCTCATCCGAACCCTGGACCTCTTCAGAACCCTGGACCTCATCAGAACCCTGGACGTCATCAAAACCCTGGACCTCATCAGAACGCTGGACCTCATCAGAACCCTGGACGTCATCAGAACCCTGGACCTCATCAGAACCCTGGACCTCATCAGAACCCTGACCCTCATCAGAAGCCTGGACCTCATCAGAACCCTGGACCTCATCAGAACCCTGGACGTCATCAGAACCCTGGACCTCATCAGAACCCTGGCCCTCATCAGAACCCTGGACCTCATCAGAACCCTGGCCCTCATCAGAACACTGGACCTCATCAGAACCCTGGACGTCATCCGAACCCTGGACCTCATCCGAACCCTGGACCTCATCAGAACCCTGGACCTCATCAGAACCCTGGACCTCATCAGAACGCTGGACCTCATCAGAACCCTGGACCTCATCAGAACCCTGGACGTCATCAGAACCCTGGACCTCATCAGAACCCTGGACCTCATCAGAACCCTGGACCTCATCAGAACCCTGGACGTCATCAGAACCCTGGACCTCATCAGAACCCTGGACGTCATCAGAACCCTGGACCTCATCAGAACCCTGGACCTCATCAGAACCCTGGACCTCATCAGAACCCTGGACCTCATCCGAACCCTGGACCCATCAGAACCCTGGACGTCATCAGAACCCTGGACCTCATCAGAACCCTGGACGTCATCAGAACGCTGGACCTCATCAGAACCCTGGACCTCATCAGAACCCTGGACGTCATCAGAACCCTGGACCTCATCAGAACCCTGGACCTCATCAGAACCCTGGACGTCATCAGAACCCTGGACCTCATCAGAACGCTGGACCTCAGAACCCTGGACCTCATCAGAACCCTGGACCTCATCAGAACGCTGGACCTCATCAGAACCCTGGACCTCATCAGAACCCTGGACCTCATCAGAACCCTGGACCTCATCAGAACCCTGGCCCTCATCAGAACCCTGGACCTCATCAGAACCCTGGACGTCATCAGAACCCTGGACGTCATCAGAACCCTGGACCTCATCAGAACGCTGGACCTCATCAGAACCCTGGACGTCATCAGAACCCTGGACCTCATCAGAACCCTGGACCTCATCAGAACGCTGGACCTCATCAGAACCCTGGACCTCATCAGAACCCTGGACCTCATCCGAACCCTGTACCTCATCAGAACCCTGGACCTCATCAGAACCCTGGACGTCATCAGAACGCTGGACCTCATCCGAACCCTGGACCTCATCAGAACCCTGGAAGTCATCAGAACCCTGGACCTCATCACAACCCTGGACGTCATCAGAACCCTGGACCTCATCAGAACCCTGGACGTCATCAGAACCCTGGACCTCATCAGAACCCTGGACCTCATCAGAACCCTGGACCTCATCAGAACCCTGGACCTCATCAGAACCCTGGACCTCATCCGAACCCTGGACCTCATCAGAACCCTGGACCTCATCAGAACCCTGGACCTCATCAGAACCCTGGACGTCATCAGAACGCTGGACCTCATCCGAACCCTGGACCTCATCAGAACCCTGGACGTCATCAGAACCCTGGACCTCATCAGAACCCTGGACGTCATCAGAACCCTGGACCTCATCAGAACCCTGGACCTCATCAGAACCCTGGACCTCATCAGAACCCTGGACCTCATCAGAACCCTGGACCTCATCAGAACCCTGGACCTCATCAGAACCCTGGACCTCATCAGAACCCTGGACGTCTCATCAGAACGCTGGACCTCAGAACCCTGGACCTCATCAGAACCCTGGACCTCATCAGAACCCTGGCCCTCATCAGAACCCTGGACCTCATCACAACCCTGGACCTCATCAAAACCCTGGACCTCATCAGAACCCTGGACGTCATCAGAACCCTGGACGTCATCAGAACCCTGGACCTCATCAGAACCCTGGACCTCATCAGAACCCTGGACCTCATCAGAAC
>SSNP01000079.1:1932724-1964691 GCA_006937955.1 Pachypanchax playfairii | reverse complement strand
CCCGTGCCCTCATCACAACCCTGGCCCTCATCAGAACCCTTGACCTCATCAGAACCCTGGCCCTCATCAGAACCCTGGACCTCATCACAACCCTGGACCTCATCAGAACCCTGGACCTCATCAGAACCCTGGACGTCATCAGAACCCTGGACCTCATCAGAACCCTGGACCTCATCAGAACCCTGGACCTCATCAGAACCCTGGACGTCATCAGAACCCTGGACCTCATCAGAACCCTGGACCTCATCAGAACCCTGGACCTCATCAGAACCCTGGACCTCATCAGAACCCTGGCCCTCATCAGAACCCTGGACCTCATCTCAACCCTGGACGTCATCAGAACCCTGGACCTCATCAGAACCCTGGACGTCATCAGAAGCCTGGACCTCATCAGAACCCTGGACCTCATCCGAACCCTGTACCTCATCCGAACCCTGGACCTCATCAGAACCCTGGACCTCATCAGAACGCTGGACCTCATCAGAACCCTGGACCTCATCAGAACCCTGGACCTCATCAGAACCCTGGACCTCATCAGAACCCTGGACGTCATCAAAACCTTGGACCTCATCAGAACCCTGGACGTCATCAGAACCCTGGACCTCATCAGAACCCTGGACCTCATCAGAACCCTGGACGTCATCAGAACCCTGGACCTCATCAGAACCCTGGACGTCATCAGAGCCCTGGACCTCATCAGAACCCTGGACGTCATCAGAACCCTGGACCTCATCAGAACCCTGGACCTCATCAGAACCCTGGACGTCATCAGAACCCTGGACCTCATCAGAACCCTGGACGTCATCAGAACGCTGGACCTCATCCGAACCCTGGACCTCATCAGAACCCTGGACCTCATCAGAACGCTGGACGTCATCAGAACCCTGGACCTCATCAGAACCCTGGACCTCATCAGAACCCTGGACCTCATCAGAACGCTGGACCTCAGAACCCTGGACCTCATCAGAACCCTGGACCTCATCCAAACCCTGGACCTCATCAGAACCCTGGACGTCATCAGAACCCTGGCCCTCATCAGAACCCTGGACCTCATCAGAACCCTGGCCCTCATCAGAACCCTGGACCTCATCAGAACCCTGGACCTCATCAGAACCCTGGACCTCATCAGAACCCTGGACCTCATCAGAACGCTGGACCTCATCAGAACCCTGGACCTCATCAGAACCCTGGACGTCATCAGAACCCTGGACCTCATCAGAACCCTGGACCTCATCAGAACCCTGGACCTCATCAGAACCCTGGACCTCATCAGAACCCTGGACGTCATCAGAACCCTGGACCTCATCAGAACCCTGGACCTCATCCGAACCCTGGACCTCATCCGAACCCTGGACCTCATCAGAACCCTGGACCTCATCAGAACCCTGGACATCATCAGAACCCTGGACCTCATCAGAACCCTGGACCTCATCAGAACGCTGGACCTCATCAGAACCCTGGACGTCATCAGAACCCTGGACGTCATCAGAACCCTGGACCTCATCAGAACCCTGGACCTCATCAGAACCCTGGACCTCATCAGAACTCTGTGTTTAGAATGTCCTGATGAGATGATGAGAATCTAATCTAAGTACTTGTTGATGAAGAAACTAAGAACAAGATGTCTTACGTTATAATTATTTGTAACTGTATCATGGTTGTCATGAGGTAACCTGAATTTCTTCTATAATTCCCTCTTTTTTGAACTATAAAACTAATTTTATAGTAAACCAAAATGAAATGGACATATTAATATAATATGATCATAATCACAAAATAATCATCATAATGCAATCACCAAACACATAACCCTCCAGGAAAGGAGATGAACCCCAAAATTAAACTTTTTCTGGCTAAATTAAGTTAAATTTTGTTAAAAGAATATACAATTTATTGTTTACAGCATAAGTACTGGAGAACTCTGGGGTTGATGTGAAACATCTGCAGGGAGCACAAGATATGATACTATTTGAATATAAATAAATAATAAATACATAAATAGATAATAAATAAAGAGAATAAATAGAGTTTTAATACATGACATGAAAACAGGGTCTTATGATGATACAGCTACTCCTCCAAGATGAACCAGAAAGATGAAGATGGATGGAATAACTCCATCTGTCAGTCTGATGACCAGTTGGATGAAAATCTGCTGGTTTGAAATGTTCACTACAGAGAACGAAGACTCTGGATCTGTGAAACCTTCTCTTCTTCAGGAATCTTCCACTTCCTGATATCGATTTGGAAAACCTTTACATCCAAAACCAGAGATTTTAGAGTCTACATAAAAAAACTGAAAAAAGAGTATCAATCTTATTATCTTCATTCTTCTTCGCATTTTATTTGTGTTAACTTTTACTTTACACTTTATTCCTGTTTTCACTCCAGAGATCTGATAAACTTATTTTGAAATAACACAAACTCTTCATGAGTAAGTTCATCAACGGGGCGTTTAAACCAGTAATATTATTTATTTCTACCTTAGCATTCTTCTATCACTTAAATGACACCAAAACGGAAATGATAGTTTTCAACCCCCCCACTCATCAGCCTTTAGCTCCTGATCTTTGTCCTCTGTCCAAACAGACAAAATCGGTGGTCACTAGTCTTGGGGTCCAGTTGGACAGCATGCTGAACCTGGACAGACTGATAAGTGCCACTGTGAAGGCCAGCTTTTTCCATCTCAGGTGTTTAGCAAAGGCTAAACATTTTTTAACCAGGTGTGACCTGGAAACAGTAATCCACGCTTTCATCACCAGCAGACTAGATTACTGTAATGCACTTTTATTTGGCAAACCTCAGAAACATCTTTCATGCCTTCAATTGGTCCAGAACGCTGCAGCACGGCTTTTGACAAACACCAAAAAAAGAGATCACATTTCCCCCATCCTGGCCTCTCTGCTTTGGTTGACCGGAGGAGCTGACAGAAAGGCGTGTTCAGAGAAGGTGATAAGTGAGTGGGAACAGCTGAGAGGAAGGAGCAGCCGACTAATCAGGAGTATGTGAAGTTCAGGTGAGGCAAAGAGAGAGAGGTGAGGAATGGTAGAGAGCAGACACGGGGAAACACACATGATGAACCCAAATCAACTTATTGGAATATAAAAGGAATAAATAAGGTTCTAAAACTAAAAGCAAACTCACAAAAATAAAACTGTTAGACAGAAAAAAGCTCACTAAACTGAGCAAACCACAAAAAAACCCTGACTGAAAATTAATAAAGCATACAATAAGAAACAATGGAAACAGGAAACACAAAACCCCTTCAAAATAAAATCACAGGAAACTTTGAAAAATCATCATGAAAATAAAACAAACTCAAAACCCTGAAAAATAAGTCTTTAGAGGGAAAATGATTGTTTATTTTCCAAGTTGTTGCAAATATCATTTAAAAACTCCATCTTGTTTTATTTAGTTTTATATCAGAATTTATATTTTCTCTAGGTATTTTGTCCGTCCTCTCTCTGTCCAGCGAGAGCATGTCCCTGGCTTCTGAACTCCCAAAGGTTTCGTATGTGAAAGCCATTGACATCTGGTTGATTGCCTGTCTGCTGTTTGGGTTTTCTTCTCTGGTGGAGTACGCTGTGGTTCAGGTGAGTCCTTCTACACACTTTCAACTTTCCAACTCTTCCTTAGTTTTTATTTTACTTTAGCACAAAGACTTGTTCTGGCTGTCCATGTTTGTTTGTCCTGAATTTCAGTACAAGTCAAATGACCTTCCTCCTTGTTCTTGTCTTCCACATTCCCAACACCTTCTCGTTGAAGGGACAAAGTGTCTTCTTCTTATTATACCATTTCCCTCCAGGATCCATAAGACATCAAGACATATGTGACATGACATGGACGGATATGTTTGAGACATAGAATGAGGACTCTTCTTTGCAGCTATGTGTGTGGTATACTAGGGTTAGGGTTAGAGGACTCCTCTATCTATCCAGGACCTGGACTCCCCTATCCAGGACCTGTACTCCTCCATCCAGGACCTGAACTCCTTCTTCCATCCAGGATCTGGACTCCTCTATCCAGGACCTGGACTCCTTCCTCCATCCAGGACCTGGACTCTTCCATTCATCCGGGACTTGGACTCTTCCATTCATCCGGGACTTGGACTCCTCCATCCATCCGGGACCTGTACTCCACCATCCAGGACCTGGACTCCTCCATTCAGGACCTGGACTCCTCCATTCAGGACCTGTACTCCTTCTTCCATCCAGGACCTGGACTCCACCATCCAGGACCTGGTCTTCTCCATCCAGGACCTGGACTCCTCCATTTAGGACCTGGACTCCTCCATCCAGGACCTGGACTCCTCCATTCAGGACCTGGACTCCTCCATCCAGGACCTGGATTCCACCATCCAGGACCTGGTCTCCTCCATCCAGGACCTGGACTCCTCCATTTAGGACCTGGACTCCTCCATCCAGGACCTGGACTCCTCCATTCCGGACCTGGACTCCTCCATCCATCCGGGACCTGGACTCCTCCATCCATCCGGGACCTGGACTCCTCTATCCATCCGGGAACTGTGACTGTAGATGTGATCACACTCTCCACAACAGACTTATAAAAGATCTTCATCATCTGGCTGCAAACATTGAAGGATCTAATCTTCCTGTGGAAGTCCAGTCTGCTCTGTCCCTTCCTAAAAACAGCAGCACAGTCTCCAGTTCAGTCTGTTGTCCAGGTGAACACCAGGTATTTATACTCCTCCACCACCTCCACTTCTTCTCCCATGATGGAAATGGGTTTTGGTATGTTGCTGCTTTTCCTAAAATCCACAATCATCTCCTTTGTCTTGTTCGCATTCAAGATGAGATGATTGTTCCCACACCAGGACACAAAGTGGTCCACCAGTTCTCTGTACTCAGTCTCTTGTCCATCTTTGATCCACCAACAACTGCAGAGTCATCTGAGTATTTCTGTAGATGTCAGGACTCTGACCTGTACTGAAAGTCCGAAGTGTACAGAGTGAAAAGAAATGGTGAGAGTACAGTCCCCTGTGGTGCACCTGTGGTGCTGATCACCTGGTCAGACGTACAACTCTTCAGTTTCACATACTGGTCTCTGTTTGTGAGGTAGTCCTTAATCCAGGTGATTGTGGAGGCCTCCACCTGTGTCTTCATATGACTATGACTTCATATCATAGCGGTGCGTGTCTCAGACACGTCGGAGATGCATTAGTATGAATCCAGCTTAAAAGGGTAAAAGGGTCTTCATCCCTCTAACCCTAATTCATCTTTGCTTTGTAGGTGATACTGAACAGCCCCAAACTGATTGAAGAGGAGAAAGCCAAAATGGCGACAAAGAAAAAAGCTTTAACAGAAAACGAAGCAAAGAAGCCATCAAACAAATCAAATAATACAGTTAATGGGACGGGTGGAACTCCGCTACATGTCAACACTCTGCAGGTGAGTGTCCCTCAGGACATGAACTACTGACATGTTTAAATATGTTTCTGTTGCTAAAGGTTTGGGCAGAAAATACATGGAAATAAGTGATGCTCCATCCATTCATTCATCCATCATCCATCCATCCATCCATCCATCCTACATCCATCCATCCATCCATCCATCTATACATCCATCCATCCATCATTCATCCATCCATCCATCCATCCATCATCCATCCATCCATCCATCCATCCATCCATCCATCCTCCATCCATCTATACATCCATCCATCCATCATTCATTCATTCATTCATTCATTCATTCATTCATTCATTCATTCATTCATTCATTCATCCATCCATCCATCCATCCATCTTCCATCCATCCATCCATCCATCCATCCATCCATCCATCCATCCATCTTCCATCCATCCATCCATCCATCCATCTATACATCCATCCATCCATTATTCATCCATCCATCCATTCATCCATTCATTCATCCATCCATCCATCCATCCATCCATCCTTCATCCATCCATCCATCCACCCTCCATCCATCCATCCTGCATCCATCCATCCATCCATCCATCCATCCATCCTGCATCCATCCATCCATCCTGCATCCATCCATCCATCCATCCATCCATCCATCCATCCATCCACCCTCCATCCATCCATCCATCCATCCATCCATCCATCCATCCATCCATCCTGCATCCATCCATCCATCCATCCATCCATCCATAGTCTTTTACAAGAGAGTCCTGACCAGGAAGCAGTACAAATTTAACACACAGTTACAACATAAAAACAAACTAACACAACTCATGTAAAACAATGCAGCATAGTTACTGTACCTCACCTGAAGGAAGTCCAGAGAATGTCAATGTCCTGTATTTGTATAGAGCTTTTCTAGTAATTCAGACTCATAGCACTTTAACATTACAAGTTTTTACATTTACCCATTCACACAACCTGGTCTGTAGAGTGGGGGGAGAGGGGAGGGGCTAACATTTATACAACCCAATATGCAGATCGGGGGGCTACATGGGGTTCAGTGTCTTGCTCAAGGACACTTCGACATGTGGTGGTAGAAGATGGGATCAATCCAACAACCTTCAAATTGGAGGACGACCGCTCTAACCACTGAGCCACAGTCTGCCCTGTGTCATAAAAGTTTTGTACTTATTACAAACTTTCAAACATTTACGAGCCTTATTTTTTTCACAGGTGGTTGAAAATCGCTGTAAGAAAGTTTGTACCTCTAAGTCGGATCTTCGTTCCAATGACTTCAGCATTGTGGGATCGTTGCCTCGAGACTTTGAACTGTCCAACTTTGACTGTTATGGAAAACCAGTGGAAGTAACAGGAGCCATTAAATCTCAAAACAAAGTGAATAAGAAGCCCCCCCCAGCCAAACCTGTCATACCTGCTGCTGCTAAACGCATTGATCTATATGCACGAGCCCTCTTCCCCTTCTCTTTTCTCTTCTTTAATGTTGTTTACTGGTCCATCTATCTGTGAGAGAGTGACAGCAAAGGTAAAAGATAGATAAGATGAATTATTCTGGAACTGTCACATGAGATGCTAATTTAAATCCTGAAGTCTGTTCATGTTCCTGGAGATCAGCCAACATGTCCAAGACAAGTGTGAAAGTTCCAAATGAGTAAGTGAACAAGCTGTTTGTTTAACTCTTATTTATGCCCATGAATTAAACAGTCACTGCATGTATGTGTCTGTAATTAAGGCTACAGTTCATTATGATGTGATGTCACCAAACACCAATCTGCTGTTATTAAAACCTCTGAAGTAAAAACGCTGACAAAACAAACATTAACCAGAAAGAATCATTTATACACAATGTTATTATTTTAAAAGATTCTAACGTTTGAGATCCGATGTTTCATGGCTGACTGATGTCACACACACACACACACACACACACACACACACACACACACACACACACACACACACACACACACACACACACAAGTGTGTTTTGGTATCCTTATGGGGACCGTCCATTGACTTCCATTGATTTTAGTAACTAGATTTATACCTAACCCAAACCCTTTTCCTAACCTTAACCATTACTGATCTATAACTAACCCTAAGACTAACTAAAACTCTATTCACACCATACCTATAAACCTAACCCCTAACCCTAAAAAGGGGAGTCCCCCTCATGGGGACAAGGCTTCGGTCCCCACAAGAACCCTCGGACCCCAGAAAGATAGTAAAAGTCAGGAAACGGGTCCCCAGGAGGTCAGAAATACAAACCCACACACACACACACACACACACACACACACACACACACACACACACACAAACACACACAAACTCACACACACACATACACATAAATTTAAAAAATCCACAGTCTTTACATGTTAGAGTTGTATGTACATGATAAACATACATGCCATTTATCAGGTTCAACACTTATTCTAACCTCATGTGGTTTTTAAATGAAGCCCTGATGGATGAACTGTGTTCACCTGAGGAACGCTTGTAGAACCTGCTTTAGCAGCCTGCTGCAGCTCATCAATTCTTTCATCCACCATAGAAGTAAAAGACTTTCCTTCCTTTCAATGTGTCGTCTCATTTTTTCTTCTTCTTCTACATCAAATCCATAATACTTTATTAATCGCTGAAGGGAAATTAAATGTTGTTGTAGCTCAGTTATTCTTTAGGGAGCCATCGTAGAGGGTTCTAACTGTGGGAAGAAGGATCTCCTGTAGAGGGTTCTAGCTATAGACAGAAAGGGAAGTTGTCCTGTAGAGGGTTCTAGCTGTGGACGGGAATAATCTTCTGTAGAGGGTTCTAGCTGTGGACGGGAATAATCTCCTGTAGAGGGTTCTAGCTGTGGACGGGAATAATCTCCTGTAGAGGGTTCTAGCTGTGGACGGGAAGGATCTCCTGTAGAGGGTTCTAGCTGTGGACAGGAAGGATCTCCTGTAGAGGGTTCTAGCTGTGGACAGGAAGAATCTCCTGTAGAGGGTTCTAGCTGTGGACGGGAAGGGAAGTTCTCCTGTAGAGGGTTCTAGCTTTAGACAGGAAGGATCTCCTGTAGAGGGTTCTAGCTTTGGACAGGAAGGATCTCCTGTAGAGGGTTCTAGCTAAGGACAGGAAGGTTCTCCTGTAGAGGGTTCTAGCTGTGGATCAAAAGGGAAGTTCTCTTGTAGAAGGTTCTAGCTTTTGACAGGAAGTATCTCCTGTAGAGGGTTCTAGCTGTGGACCGAAAGGGAAGTTCTCCTGTAGAGGGTTCTAGCTTTTGACAGGAAGGATCTCCTGTAGAGGGTTCTAGCTAAGGACAGGAAGGTTCTCCTGTAGAGGGTTCTAGCAGTGGAAAGAAAAGGATTTCCTGTAGAGGGTTCTAGCATTGGACAGAAAGGATCTCCTGTAGAGGTTCTAGCTGTGGGCAAGAAGGTTCTCCTGTAGAGGGTTCTAGCTGTGGACAGGAAGGGAAGTTGTCCTTTAGAGGGTTCTAGCTGTGGACGGGAAGGGAAGTTCTCCTGTAGAGGGTTCTAGCTTTAGACAGGAAGGATCTCCTGTAGAGGGTTCTAGCTTTTGACAGGAAGTATCTCCTGTAGAGGGTTCTAGCTTTGGACAGGAAGGATCTCCTGTAGAGGGTTCTAGCTAAGGACAGGAAGGTTCTCCTGTAGAGGGTTCTAGCTGTGGACCGAAAGGGAAGTTCTCCTGTAGAGGGTTCTAGCTTTTGACAGGAAGTATCTCCTGTAGAGGGTTCTAGCTTTGGACAGGAAGGATCTCCTGTAGAGGGTTCTAGCTAAGGACAGGAAGGTTCTCCTGTAGAGGGTTCTAGCTGTGGACCGAAAGGGAAGTTCTCCTGTAGAGGGTTCTAGCTTTGGACAGGAAGGATCTCCTGTAGAGGGTTCTAGCTTTGGACAGGAAGGATCTCCTGTAGAGGGTTCTAGCTGTGGACAGGAAGGATCTCCTGTAGAGGGTTCTAGCTGTAGACAGGAATGATCTCCTGTAGAGGGTTCTAGCTGTGGACAGGAATGATCTCCTGTAGAGGGTTCTAGCTGTGGAGAGGAAGGTTCTCCTCTAGAGGGTTCTAGCTGTGGACGGGAAGGACTTCCTCTAGAGGGTTCCAGCTTTGGACAGGAAGGATCTCCTGTAGAGGGTTCTAGCTGTGGAGAGGAAGGTTCTCCTCTAGAGGGTTCTAGCTGTGGACGGGAAGGGAAGTTCGCTTGTAGAGGGTTTTACCTTTTGACAGGAAGGATCTCTTGTAGAGGGTTCTAGCTGTGGACATGAATGATCTCCTGTAGAGGGTTCTAGCTGTGGACAGGAAGGTTCTCCTCTAGAAGGTTCTAGCTTTGGACGGGAAAGAGCTCCTGCAGAGGGTTCTAGCTGTGGACGGGAAGGATCTCCTGTAGAGGGTTCTAGCTGTGGACAGGAAGAATCTCCTGTAGAGGGTTCTAGCTGTGGACAGGAAGCATCTCCTGTAGAGGGTTCTATTTGTGGACAGGAAGGACCTCTTATAGAGGGTTCCAGCTGTGGACAGGAAGGATCTCTTCAAGAGGGTTCTAGCTGTGGACGGGAATAATCTCCTGTAGAGGGTTCTAGCTGTGGACGGGAATAATCTCCTGTAGAGGGTTCTAGCTGTGAACGGGAAGGATCTCCTGTAGAGGGTTCTAGCTGTGGACAGGAAGGATCTCCTGTAGAGGGTTCTAGCTGTGGACAGGAAGGATCTCCTGTAGAGGGTTCTAGCTGTGGACGGGAAGGACCTCCTGTAGAGGGTTCTAGCTGTGGACAGGAAGAATCTCCTGTAGAGGGTTCTAGCTGTGGACGGGAATAATCTCCTGTAGAGGGTTCTAGCTGTGGACAGGAAGGATCTCCTGTAGAGGGTTCTAGCTGTGGAGAGGAAGGTTCTCCTCTAGAGGGTTCTAGCTGTGGACGGGAAGGGAAGTTCGCTTGTAGAGGGTTTTACCTTTTGACAGGAAGGATCTCTTGTAGAGGGTTCTAGCTGTGGACATGAATGATCTCCTGTAGAGGGTTCTAGCTGTGGACAGGAAGGTTCTCCTCTAGAAAGTTCTAGCTTTGGACGGGAAAGAGCTCCTGCAGAGGGTTCTAGCTGTGGACGGGAAGGACCTCCTGTAGAGGGTTCTAGCTGTGGACAGGAATACTCTCCTGTAGAGGGTTCTAGCTGTGGAAAGGAATGATCTCCTGTAGAGGGTTCTAGCTGTAGACAGGAAGGATCTCCTGTAGAGAGTTCTAGCTGTAGACAGGAAGGATCTCCTGTAGAGGGTTCTAGCTGTGGAAAGGAAGGATCTCCTGTAGAGGGTTCTAGCTGTAGACAGGAAGGATCTCCTGTAGAGAGTTCTAGCTGTGGACAGGAAGGTTCTCCTCTAGACGGTTCTAGCTGTGGAAAGGAAGGTTCTCATGTAGAGGGTTCTAGCTGTGGATGAGAAGGGAACTTCTATTATAAAGGGTTCTAGCTGTGGACGGGAAGGATCTCCTGTAGAGGGTTTTAGCTGTGGACAGGAAGGATCTTCTGTAGAAGGTTTGAGCTGTGGACAGGAAGGATCTCTTCAAGAAGGTTCCAGCTTTGGACAGGAAGGATCTCCTGTGGAGGGTCCTAGCTATGGACGGGAAGGGAAGTTCTCCTGTAGAGGGTTCTGGCTTTGGACAGGAAGGATCTCCTGTAGAGGGTTCTAGCTGTGGAAAATAATGGTCTGTACAGGAAGGTTCTCCTGTAGAGGGTTCTAGCTGTGGACAGGAAGGGAATTTCTCTTGTAGAGAGTTCTAGCTTTGGACAGGAAGGATCTCCTGTAGATGGTTCTAACTAAGGACAGGAAGGTTCTCCTGTAGAGGGTTCTAGCTTTTGACAGGAAGTATCTCCTGTAGAGGGTTCTAGCTTTGGACAGGAAGGATCTCCTGTAGAGGGTTCTAGCTTTTGACAGGAAGTATCTCCTGTAGAGGGTTCTAGCTTTGGACAGGAAGGATCTCCTGTAGAGGGTTCTAGCTGTGGACCAAAAGGGAAGTTCTCTTGTAGAGGGTTCAAGCTTTGGACAGGAAGGATCTCCTGTAGAGGGTTCTAGCTAAGGACAGGAAGGTTCTCCTGTAGAGGGTTCTAGCTGTGGACCGAAAGGGAAGTTATCCTGTAGAGGGTTCTAGCTGTGGATGGAAAGGATTTCCTGTAGAGGGTTCTAGCTGTGGGCAAGAAGATTCTCCTGTAGAGGGTTCTAGCTGTGGACAGGAAGGGAAGTTGTCCTTTAGAGGGTTCTAGCTTTGGACGGGAAGGATTTCCTGTAGAGGGTTCTAGCTTTGGACAGGAAGGGAAGTTGTCCTGTAGAGGGTTCTAGCTGTGGACGGGAAGGGAAGTTGTCCTTTAGAGGGTTCTAGCTGTGGACGGGAAGGATTTCCTGTAGAGGGTTCTAGCTTTGGACAGGAAGGGAAGTTGTCCTGTAGAGGGTTCTCGCTAAGGACAGAAAGGATCTCCTGTAGAGGTTCTAGCTGTGGGCAAGAAGGTTCTCCTGTAGAGGGTTCTAGCTGTGGACAGGAAGGGAAGTTGTCCTTTAGAGGGTTCTAGCTGTGGACGGGAAGGATTTCCTGTAGAGGGTTCTAGCTTTGGACAGGAAGGGAAGTTGTCCTGTAGAGGGTTCTCGCTAAGGACAGGAAGGATCTCCTGTAGAGGGTTCTAGCTTTGGAAAGAAAGGGAAGTTGTCCTGTAGAGGGTTCTAGCTGTGGACAGGAAGGGAAGTTGTCCTGTAGAGGGTTCTCGCTAAGGACAGGAAGGATCTCCTGTAGAGGGTTGTAGCTGTGGACGGGAAGGGAAGTTCTCCTGTAGAGGGTTCTAGCTTTGGACAAGAAGGGAAGTTGTCCTGTAGAGGGTACCAGCTGTCGACAGGAATGGCCTCTTGTTGAGGGTTCTAGGTGTGGAAAAGAAGGTTCTCATATAGAGGGTTCTAGCTGTGGACAGGAAGGATCTCCTGTAGAGGGTTCTAGCTGTGGACAGGAAGGGAAGTTGTCCTGTAGAGGGTTCTAGCTGTTGACGAGAAGCGAAGTTCTCTTATAAAGGGTTCTAGCTGTGGACAGGAAAGGGAAGTTCTCCTTTTAGAGGGTTCTAGCTGTTGACGAGAAGCGAAGTTCTCTTATAAAGGGTTCTAGCTGTGGACAGGAAAGGGAAGTTCTCCTTTTAGAGGGTTCTAGCTGTGGACATGAATGATCTCCTGTAGAGGGTTCTAGCTGTGGACAGGAAGGTTCTCCTCTAGAGGGTTCTAGCTTTGGACGGGAAGGACCTCCTGTAGAGGGTTCTAGCTGTGGACAGGAATACTCTCATGTAGAGGGTTCTAGCTATGGAAAGGAATGATCTCCTGTAGAGAGTTCTAGCTTTGGACAGGAAGGTTCTCCTCTAGATGGTTCTAGCTGTGGAAAGGAAGGTTCTCATGTAGAGGGTTCTAGCTGTGGACGAGAAGGGAACTTCTCTTATAAAGGGTTCTAGCTGTGGACGGGAAGGATCTCCTGTAGAGGGTTCTAGCTGTGGATGGGAAGGATCTCCTGTAGAGGGTTTTAGCTGTGGACAGGAAGGATCTTCTGTAGAAGGTTTGAGCTGTGGACAGGAAGGATCTCTTCAAGAGGGTTCCAGCTTTGGACAGGAAGGATCTCCTGTAGAGGGTCCTAGCTGTGGACGGGAAGGGAAGTTCTCCTGTAGAGGGTTCTAGCTTTGGACAGGAAGGATCTCCTGTAGAGGGTTCTAGCTGTGGAAAATAATGGTCTGTACAGGAAGGTTCTCCTGTAGAGGGTTCTAGCTGTGGACCAGAAGGGAATTTCTCCTGTAGAGGGTTCTAGCTGTGGACAAGAAGGGAAGTTCTCTTGTAGAGGGTTCTAGCTTTGGACAGGAAGGATCTCCTGTAGAGGGTTCTAACTAAGGACAGGAAGGTTCTCCTGTAGTGGGTTCTAGCTTTTGACAGGAAGTATCTCCTGTAGAGGGTTCTAGCTTTGGACAGGAAGGATCTCCTGTAGAGGGTTCTAGCTTTTGACAGGAAGTATCTCCTGTAGAGGGTTCTAGCTTTGGACAGGAAGGATCTCCTGTAGAGGGTCCTAGCTGTGGACCGAAAGGGAAGTTCTCTTGTAGAGGGTTCTAGCTTTGGACAGGAAGGATCTCCTGTAGAGAGTTCTAGCTAAGGACAGGAAGGTTCTCCTGTAGAGGGTTCTAGCTGTGGACCGAAAGGGAAGTTCTCCTGTAGAGGGTTCTAGCTTTTGACAGGAAGTATCTCCTGTAGAGGGTTCTAGCTTTGGACAGGAAGGATCTCCTGTAGAGGGTTCTAGCTTTGTACAGGAAGGTTCTCCTGTAGAGGGTTCTAGCTAAGGACAGGAAGTTTCACCTGTAGAGGGTTCTAGCTGTGGATGGAAAGGATTTCCTGTAGAGGGTTCTAGCTGTGGGCAAGAAGGTTCTCCTGTAGAGGGTTCTAGCTGTGGACAGGAAGGGAAGTTGTCCTTTAGAGGGTTCTAGCTGTGGATGGGAAGGGTTTCCTGTAGAGGGTTCTAGCTTTGGACAGGAAGGGAAGTTGTCCTGTAGAGGGTTCTAGCTGTGGATAGGAATGATCTCCTGTAGAGGGTACTAGCTGTCGACAGGAATGGCCTCTTGTTGAGGGTTCTAGGTGTGGAAAGGAAGGTTCTAATGTAGAGGGTTAAAGCTGTGTGAAGAAGGTTCTCATATAGAGGGTTCTAGCTGTGGACAGGAAGGATCTCCTGTAGAGGGTTCTAGCTGTGGACAGGAAGGGAAGTTGTCCTGTAGAGGGTTCTAGCTGTGGACGGGAATGATCTCCTGTAGAGGGTTCTAGCTGTGGACGGGAATAATCTCCTGTAGAGGGTTCTAGCTGTGGACAGGACTTTTCTAGTCATTCAGACTCAAAGCGCTTTCACACTACAAGGTTTTACATTCACCCATTCACACAACCCGATATGTAAACCGGGGGGAGAGGGGAGGGGCTAACACTCACACAACCCGATACGCAGATCGGGGGACAACATGGGGTTCAGTGTCTTGCCCAAGGACACTTTGTTTGACGGATAGATGGTGCAAGGAACATAAACAGCTGAGCAATGACTCTGTGACATAGTTCCCATATACTGAAGCTCAAAACTTCTAATTCTGAGGATATTTTCATAACAAACAAATTTGTGTCCTACAGTAATATGTACTGGCCCCAAGATTGACTTATCTGACTGATTTATTGCCAAGAAATGTGATAGGGTAGAGAAAGGACATCAATTATACACGTTCATTCTTTAAAGATCTTTTCTGTGTTACTTATGTGTGCAGGTGCTCATGCAGGCCTCGCTATCTGATTATTTTAGTTACATGCTCTTCCTTTCCCACTGCTGTTTCCCAGAACCTCCTGTTTCTAATCCAAGGTCACTGTTAAACAGCTACAGCTGGCTCCACTGATTTGGGAGTGACGATTTACTGTTATCTGTTCTGTGTCTAATGAGAATAAAAAGACTGAGCTGGGTGAAGTGGTCAGAGGTTGTGCCAGAGGGAAGCTGACACACTCTCCCAAGCTGGGTTATTGAACCAATCTTCTTGAGTGATTGTATTTCTTATATTTATAATAATGGAAGGTTTTGATAGAATAAGGAAAAAACCTAACATTTTCTTGGTGCCGTGAACCCGTTTCGCAACATACTCCATCGCTGACGGAAGAGGACGACAGCTGAAGACCGCATGCGGCCAGGAGAGTCATAGGACCCTGGTGGAAAGTCCCGGGGGCCGAATTGCCAGCTGGGCCAGCTGGATAGGTCGACCTCAACCGCCAACGTGGAATTGACGCGATTCGAGCGAGAAGAATACATCACTCAACAAGGGGTAAGAAGTGCTGGTTTCGTTGTTTAAGCTGTTTGGTGTATGAGTTGTGTTTTAAAGTGAAGCAAGTTGTGTTTGGGACTGCAGGACCGTTATTGAGAGTATTGTCAGTATTGTACGCACTGCCAACGTCCGGGAGTTAGGCTTTATAACCCGTACTTCGAGTAACTTCAAGTATTGTCAGTGTTATCCCTGATGACCGCCTCGTTCGGGCATTAGCCTCTTCAATCCGTACTTCAATAACTCCTCCCAGAGCATTTGTGTTTGCATAAAATCCACTATACGATCATAGTATGTTTAACAATGTGTCCAAACCGAGTGACTGGCCACGAGATCTAAGTATTGCTGTTTGTGTGGCAGTCGTTGTTGCCGTTGTGGTCCTTGTCATTGTAATTGGGCTGGATGTCGCAGGACATCGGTAATATTTATGTCTGTACAGCACTCAATTGTTTGAACGATGGGAAACTCACAGTCAACTGCTGATTTGACTGGTGATGTGAAATACATGTATTTGAAGGACCCAGATAACGTGAAGTTCTTGTTGAAATAGCAGAAGAAATATGATGTTGACAGGAAGTGGAGCGACCAGTAACAAAAACAGTAAAATCAGAAGAAATAATAAGAGGAGCAAATGTGTTGAAACAGAGTTTGAGGACGTCCGATGATAGAATTGTTGTTTGCGTTATAACGTTCGTAGACATTGTTGTGATTCTAATTCTGATTGGTGTTGAGATCGGCACATCTCAAAAGAGTAAATTAATTAACTGCGCAGTAATCTATTCACTCTATTTGGTTCCGTGTAAGCGATTTTTAACTTCTGTGTGTAAGGGAAAGCCTGGTACCATGTATGTGTGTGTCTGTCCTGTCTATCTGTAAATGTGTGTGCGCTGTCTATCTGTAAATGTGTGTGTCTGTTCTGTCTATCTGTAAATGTGTGTGCGCTGTCTATCTGTGAATATGTGTGTGTGTGTACTCATGTCTGTATCAACAGAGACAGGCTGCTATAGCTGTTAAAAAGACTGAAGAATGCTGTGTGGAGATTCTCATATCTTTTATACATTTATGTAATGAATGTGTGAGAGATCAGATGTCTATCCCAAATAATTAGTTGATCAATGAAATTCATACAGACTAGTTTGCCTGATTCTGAGGAGGAAAATAATAAAATAATAAATATATGGATATATATATATAAAGGCCTGAATATATAATAATAATAATAATAATAATAATAATAATAATAACAAGCTTGTATTAAAATAGAATCCATCATTGGGGAGTTGATGCGAAGAACTACATAAAACTGATGGAAAGTTTAGCCCATATGTGTTATTAGTAGGAAGATAACTAACAATAAAACTGAAAAAGAGATGATGTCTTTTAAGAGATGACAAAATTTTATTCTAATTTAATAACAAACTATAACACACTCACTAAACCTTTAAATACTTCAATATATGAAAAAAAGATTTTTCTTTCATCTGTCTGAGAGACATTATATAATGACAAAGATTTGGCTGATTTGGAAATAATAATAACTACTGATATTTCACCCATAGACCTTCAATGGCTCAAGAGGTGGAACTGTTTAGGTATTTAGTAAACGACCTTTACCATTATGGTTCCAGAAAGTACTCTAAATTTACAATACAATTTTTTGTGCTTGTTTATCTTGTCCTGTCAGTACAAGACAAAATACTCACTAAATTGACTTTCAATAATGCTCATTTACAGGATCTGATTGGAAATATTAAAATATTTGTGTAGACTTGTAGGTGTTTTAAATTGAATGCATTTTGTTTCAGTTTCTCTTAATTTGGTCAGAAAATAAGCCTAATTCTGTGTCTGTGTCCTGCTCTCATGGAGAAGTTTTGCTCGGCTGTAGCTGATAAGTGTCTGCTTTATGACCTTGGAGTCAGTACATGAAACAAAAACACAGCAGAAGTTATGTGAGAGTGAGTGATTCAGAACAATAATCCTTTTGTAAAAATTATACGTTCCAACTCATTCACATGAGAACGACTGTAAATTATAACTCTAAAGAATCTTTTTAAAAGTTTAATATTTGAGACAAATTAAGTATTAATTCTAGGAACCTAGGATTACAGAAATCATGTAATTACCACCAAACTATATTTACAAAACATAATATATATTTTGGGTAAAATAATGTTACACAAAAATACACATTGCCTGAATGGTAAATCAAAATTAGGGGGAAAAGTTGAAGAAGCAACTGCGTTTTAGTAAATTATCAAACTTAAATAAATTTAAGATTAGAATTCAAAATAAGGTGCTGCTCACTTCTGAAGCTGTGAACAGTCACAGACAGTCCTTAGGATTTCACACTGTGACCTCTGACCTAGAATTCTTAATTTGGATAAAACTAACTCAGAATAATTGACATACTGACAACCCAAATAATGTTTTGTTTCCTTCTTACTTTGAACAGACGTTCATGAATAAAGTCTGTCTTTAAATTGTTATTTGAGCTACAAGCAACCTAAAAGGGGTTCACTTTGGGGTTTTGTTAAATGTCAACTAGTATTAATATATCCTTGATGAAATAAACTGGTTGTGATTAATCCATTGACGTGGGTTCTGACTATAACTTTAAACAGCATTATGATTATTTCTTTCCAACTAGAATGAAAAAAAAGTGAAACCTTGAGAACACAAAAATCAACTGGAACTCTCTTGTAGTGACAGTGAAGTTTGTTGTCACAGCTGGTTTAATAAGACATATGTGTTCCGTTCAAACGGAAATTAATTACTTTAAATGGAAAACCTTAATTTGAAAATGAAAATGGAAGTATTTTAAACCCAAATATTTTAAAAGTCTGCTCGATCTCCAAATTTCAATAATTTCAGGTAAATAAACAAAGAACCTTGTTGTTTGCTCTTTGGGGAATAAGACCAACAAATTAAAGGTGATTTCAACCAAAGAATAATATCATGAAGCCAAGATCTGAAAAACAAATGTGGGAAGCAAAAGGGGCGTTCCTAGACTCAGATGGACTGTATAAAGTTGCCTCCAAACCAATACTTCCGAAATCCCTCTTTAAAGCGGCTGCTATTGTGACGCATGGGCCCTGCCATGTGTCAACAGGGGGGATGGTGGCGCTAATACAGCAACACTTTACAACTTATGGAATAAGTTCCTACTTAAAAAACTTCTGTAAAGCTTGTACCATCTGTGTAAACCACAACCCACAAGGAAACATGAGACCTAAAATAGACCAGTTTCTGCAGATAAAATATCCATTTCAAATCATGCACATGGATTTCATTGAACTAACACAGAGTGGTCCCCATAAGTACTGTTTAGTCATGACTGATGCCTGCCATGAGAAGTGTGCTGAGGCAGAAAGAAGTTTTTGGAACATATGATCTGCCCTCTTTTCCTTCTGTTTTACAGGAAGACCAGGAGGTGAAACCAGGAGACTGGGTCTTTATCAAGGTCATCAAAAGGAAAGACTGGACCAGCCCTAAGTGGGAAGGACCCTGCCAAGTGCTCCTAACCACGCTGAAAGCTGTGAAGATCGCGGAAAGACCCAGCTGGATACATCTCAGTCACTGTAAGCTGCAGAGAGTGCTGGACCTCTAATTTGGGCAGTGGTGAAGACCTGCTACAAAGGGGAGTGGCCTTTTAGTGGTCACTCATCTCAACCCAGGTGAAGAAACCAACAACACCCTGTTCATTTAGCTTCTAGGGGCTCTGGTGGCTCTGTAGCCTAGCAACAATGGGATCTCCACATGCCAGGTGGATTCTCTGTTGTGTTGTGACTGTAGTATGTCTGACTACATGGTGGTGTCTGTCTCCTCCACATGGGACGGGAAGCTCCACCTTTTCGCAAAAGACGAGGATACCAGGAAAAGATTGACAACTGGCTTACATCACATCCGAACCCTCATGGTGGTCTGAACCTCTGGTATCAGTATCAGAAAATGCTCGCAGATGACGAGAATGTGAGTGGTTGTTATTGTCAGGGTCTGGGGTTTTGTGTTGGGCTTATGTTGTGGTGAAGGCTGTTGTTTCACTGTGGTTGTGTTCACTGGTGACTGTGGGGATTTATGCAGCTGGTGAGTGTGGTGTCTGTGACACTAATTGTCATTTCCAGGGCGTGGCAGTCATCAGTGGTTGCAGGTGTGGATCGTTACCCAGCTCAGGAGAGCTGGGTATTTAATCAGAGGAAGAACCACAGACAGGCGCCAGTTCGTACTCTTCCACTACCTGATCGTGGTACAGAGTGGCCAGGGATAATATTATGACAGTTGTTTTATTAGTGCTGCTAACCTGCCTTCTCTTCCTTCACCTCACAGTTATATATGCTGGAGCGCTCCTCCAGCTCTGAGTGCCTCTGCGTGGTCGTCAACCCGCCGGAAAGAGGACTCTATTCATACGGGGTTGCGGTCGTGAGCTCTCCGACCTGCGCTCTTCCCCCGTTCTCGGACCCGTGTCCTGGAGCATCCTCCAGTGCCAGTGCCTCTGCGTGGTGAGTTACCCGCCTATCGTGAGCACTGGCTTATACACGGATGAATTAGAGCTCTGTTGCGGAAATACGCGACTAGCTCTCTCCCTCTGGCTCCTGTCTGTCCCTGGTCTTCTCTGGATCCACACCTCTCCGGTGAGCGCGCTGCTGCCTCCCCTGCTGGACCCACGCAGGCACCGACAGCACCGCGTCCCGGACCTCACCGCTCTGCCTCGATTCCTGGAGCACCACCCCCCGCTGCAGTGTCCCTCGGATCTCACCACACGCAGCTTCAGTCACCGCGTCACCGTGAGTATCCGAGCACTATCCCCGCACACTGCAGCGGGCTGTTGTATATGTAGCTAACAAGCCTCTCCTCCAGGATCGAGTCTCCACCCCACTGCAGTTCCAGTCCTGTGTTGTTTCATCGTGCACATTTCATTGTTTCACTGTACTGTTGTCTTGTGCATGTCCCACAATAAACTCTCTATCACTGATTCCTGGTTCTCGTGTGTGTGTCTTGGAGTTGGGTCGCCTTTGGAGTTCTGAACAACCCCCCTACCTGGTAACTGAACCGTGACAGTTATGTTTGTTCTGTGATGCCCAAATTGGCTCAACAACCCATCTTCTACAGACGTAACATGTCTTCCAAGGACTCAACGTGCTTTTGTGGATTGACGTCAAGTGACCACACTCTTATCATCATGGCCAGACAAGGCTACGAAGCCCATTATCACCGAGAAAGAAGATCCGTTGTGTTCTCACTACACGATCCCATCTGGGGGCGTGATGTTCCTCCTGAACACAAGCTCTGGACGAATGGACAGAAAGTGACCCTATCTCTGTTTCCGTGGTTTGGAACTGGAAAAAATCTGCCGAGGATAGAAACCCTCAACTACCGCTTCAACATGTTTCTGAACATGACAATGAACATCCAGAAAGGAAGACAATGAAGGCCATGATTCTGCAACACCGGTTTGTGCTGGACACCCTCACAGCTGAACGAGGTGGCGTTTGCGTAATGGTAGGCACAACCTGTTGTGCCTACATTCCTGGAGAAAATGACACCCACATACAAGACAACATGGATTCACTGAGGAACCTTCAGCGAACGGTTCTAGAAGACTCACATCCCAGACTTTGAACCTATGGGCCTGGTTCACATTTGGACCTTGGTGGCAGATGTTGTTGAAGTTTTGTATGCCATTCATTTCAGCAGTGATATTCTTCTGTGTATTGTTCAGCTGTGTTCTACCATGCATCAAGACTATGATAATTAAAGCTACCACAAATGCCCTGGTATCATATCAAATGCTTTCTTTACAGGATGATGACGTTAAAGAAGATGGTTACAACACTGTGTGAAGGATTATGTTTTGTCTGTCACAATTAATGACACTGTTGTTGAAAATGTGAAAACAAGAGGCAACACGTAGATACTTTGTGACTACTCATTTTTTTTATTAGTCTCTTTACTTTTTCACACACGTATATCATTTTTAAGAAATTTATCACTCTTCTTAATCACACTGCAATCACACATATATATTACTTTCTATAAATTTTATCACTCTTTGTATTCACACTGCACTCACGTGTATAATTCAGGGGGGAATTGATAGGGTAGAGAAAGGACATCAATTATACACGTTCATTCTTTAAAGATCTTTTCTGTGTTACTTATGTGTGCAGATTCTCATGCAGGCCTCGCTATCTGATTATTTTAGTTACATGCTCTTCCTTTCCCACTGCTGTTTCCCAGAACCTCCTGTTTCTAATCCAAGGTCACTGTTAAACAGCTACAGGTGGCTCCACTGATTTGGGAGTGACGATTTACTGTTATCTGTTCTGTGTCTAATGAGAATAAAAAGACTGAGCTGGGTGAAGTGGTCAGAGGTGGTGCCAGAAGGAAGCTGACACACTCTCCCCAGCTGGGTTATTGAACCAATCTTCTTGAGTGATTGTATTTCTTATATTTATAATAATGGAAGGTTTTGATAGAATAAGGAAAAAACCTAACAAAATGGGTGACATTTCTTCCCGAATAGGATGGAGTGTGTCTCAGATGGTCCCTTGTCAGGTTCTTCACAGTTTGGTTCATGGCATGCATTCCTGAAGTCAAGATATCAGGGGAAAAAAAAGATTCATCATCACATGGTCGTGGAACAATGCATGTATTTTTAGTAGCAATAGGCATCTTGGTGCAACTTTAACAATCTGTTTTATTTTGTATTTTAGCTATGTATTTGACATATCTGTACCAGATGTTCAACTCAAAGGAAGTCTAGTGAGGTTGTTGTTCCAGCATCCTCTCTATTATTTCTACAGTAGAATCAGAGATGTCTCGCTGACTTGCAATAGTTCTTCAGTTCCCCACCAGATGGCGATGCTTCCCAGGATACACAAACACACTGTTACTCCTAACCACTTCATCCCTATTTTTGTTTTTGTGCCTCCTAAAGGGTTCAGTTGGAGCCGTTGAGTTCTTCATTGAGTTTGAGACAAGTGAGGTCCTAGTAACCACACCTCCCTTTATAATCAGACTGTGTCACCACTGAAACCCAGGCCTATACTAAAAACCTCTGTTTTTACAGTGTGACAAATGTACCCAGGATGATCTTTCAGCTATCTTTACCACCGTTGGTGTCGTCAGGAGCACTTGAAAAGGTTCTTCCCACCTTGGTGAAGCCCGGTTCTTCCTTTTTATGGCTTTTATTAGAATCCAGTTTTCAACCTTCACTGCTTCTCTATGAACACTCTGCTTCTTGCACAACACACCTTTAATATCAGCTCAGTAAACGATCCTTTGAATTTTGTATTTAAAGAAAACAATGAAATTATTTTTTTTTTTAAACCCACACAAAGAATTGTAAATGGTAAATGGCGTGCACTTGTATAGAGCTTTAATTAGGTCCTACAATCTCCAAAGCGCTTCACACTAGTTTTTTTTTGTCATTCACACGGAAGAGGATAGGGGCTAACACTCACACAACCCGATATGCAGATCAGGGAGCTATATGGGGTTCAGTGTCTTGCCCAAGGACACTTCGAAATGTGGCAGTGGAAGCGGGGATCGATCCACCAACCTTCACGTTGGAGGACAACCGCTCTAACCACTGAGCCACAGTCACCCCAGTAATTTTTGTCCATCAGAGATATATCTACATATATCTACATATATCTACATACAATCTACATATATCTACATACAATCAGATTCATGTTTAGATTTAATAGCATGTAGCCTTAAAACTTATCAAATCATTTCCTCTTCTTTCCTTTTTTTTCTGCTTATTTATTTTCAGTCAGTTAGTAGTTAGTAACTGCAATTAACCTTTGTAACAAAGACATTGTTCCTGATCATTGGGCATAAGTAAAGATTTATATAAAGCAAAAACCATAAAAACATTATCAAAGATATTGTAACTAGTCCTATGAAATATTTATTTTAGTATCATCGCCTCTGTCAGTGTGTGTCCCAGGACAGCTGTGGCTACAAACGTGTGTAGTTCATCATCACCAAACGTGTGAGTGTGTGTGTGAATGGGTGAATGACAAAAAACTGTAGTGTGAAGCGCTTTGGGGGTCGTAGGACCTGAGTAAAAGCGCTATACAAGTACACGCCATTTACCATTTTTTATCTCCCAAAAATGTCAGATCTCAGATCACAATGTCTCATGGATCACATCAGTCTGCAGTTATTTTTATTGAACAGTATCTAAAATGTTTTAGCTTTTTTATTCTTTTATCAATTTTACATTTTAATAGATTTGTTTTGAATCCTGGGATAAAAACAACCAAATGAACCAAATTTGATCTGATAAAGTTTTATCAGTTAACAGAAAACTCAGTTTCATCAAAACCTTTTACAAAGATTTTGTATTTCTAATTAATAAACCTTAGTAGAAATTAATGTTCGACTTTGTACTAACACATCAGATTAATTCACTTGTGTTTGCCACTATCTGCCTAGTTTCACATAACTTCTGCAGTGGTTTTGTTCCATGCATGTCAAGGTCATAAGGAGTCATTTTAATCAGCTACGTTTTAGGGAGTGGAAGAATATTTCACTTCCTCTGACATTTCTCTATTCTCATTCCTCTGAAACCTCATTCCTCTAAACATTGTCTTCCTCTAAAAACACAACTCTGATGACTTTTCCTAAATGCTTTAAGTTGATAAGATATAATAATTTAGGAGCTGTAAGCAAAATGACCTTTACTTTGGGACAAAAATCTCCCAGCATGGCAACATTCTTTAACTACTGATAAGATGATAAGAGTCAGTAATGCCTCTTTTCCACCGACAAATCGGCACGGCGCGTTTGAGAGCGGTACAGTACAGCGCGGATCAACTCGCTTGAGGCGGTGGAAACATAAAGCGGACGTAAGTGGGGATAGGGGCGTGCCCATCTGGCTATGAAAAGTGGCGCGCAAAAGTCTTTGTCCGCGACGTCACAGTGCGTGAAAAACAACAACAATGGCGGATATACGTGTGTTTTTGTACTTTGCACTCTGTCTGTGGTTCATTTATGTTGGTTTGATTTTTGGTTGTTGTGAAGGAAGTTTAAAATTAAATATTTATATGGTTGCTGGGAGTTTTTTTTAAAGACGTTTGCGGGAGCGCTTCTATATCACACCACGTGAACACCACACACAGCCGAGCCAATCAGGGGCTACCACTACGTAGGTAGTCGTGTCACTGGTAGCAGTTTACTGGACCAATCAGTAGACAGGTGGGCGTGTGGGCCCGCTTTGGGCCGCTTCGGACCACCGAGGAGGTGGTCTGAAAAAAGAGGCCGGGTTGGCGCAGAATGACGCGGTTAAGACCCGAGAAAGGCGGTGGAAAAGGGTCCGCAGGGGGCTAAAGTGTTTTGTTATCCTTATGGGGACCGTCCATTGACTTCCATTGATTTTAGTAACTAGATTTATACCTAACCCAAACCCTTTTCCTAACCTTAACCACTACTGATCTATAACTAACCCTAAGACTAACTAAAACTCTATTCACACCATACCTATAAACCTAACCCCTAACCCTAAAAAGGGGAGTCCCCCTCATGGGGACCAGGCTTCGGTCCCCACAAAAACCATTGGACCCTAAAAAGATAGTAAATGTCTGGAAACTGGTTTTCAGGAGGTTAGAAAAACAAGCCCCCCCCCCACACACACACACACATACACACCGACACACATACACACACACACAGACACAGCGTCACACAAAGCCACAGACAACACACTCAACCTGTAACCCCTCTGGGACCCAACACTGTAGATTAAATACTATTTTATCCTCTTTTAAATCTATTTATTAGTTGTATCTATCAGGTGTCATTCTGCTGTGTGCGTGTGAGTGTTTTCACCTGTGTTTTTAGGGGCATGGCAGCTGTCATCGACAGGTGGATCCAGTTCCATCATCAGCCTCTGAGCTTAAGAGAGGAGTGGTGGCAGAGAGCAGGCGCCAGATTGTTCCACTCTGTTTGTGGTAGATGGTCAAAGCTTCATTGAAAGAAGTACATTCGCTGCTTGCTGTGCCTGAAGTGTTTGTGTCAACCATACCCTGTGATCCTTCCTAGGACTCTCCCGGCTGGACCTTCCTCGTGCCCCGGTTTCCACACCGTGGTCCTCCCTGGGTCCAGCCTCTGTTTCTGGCAGCTCCCAGGCTGCTTTCGTCCCCATCCCGGACCTCCTCGGTGGTTCCCACACCGCCTCCGTCCAGGATCGCTCCAGAGACGGTTTCCACACCAGTCTCCACCCTGTCTAGCTCTCCACCTCTTCTGGCCTGCCTCCGCACCATTCCTCCAGCTCACGGGATCCACCTGTTCACCTCTGAGTCAGTCTGTCCGCCCTCTACCAGCACTCACACGCCAGCCTCAGCCGACTGGCACCTGCTTGCTCCCCGTGGACTCCTGCAACCCAGCAAACAGTAAGCCTCACACCGTTCTATATCACTCATCCAGGAAAAAGTGACGTTACTAACCTCTCCTCTCCTCCATCTGCTCAGTATCCACCGTCGCTGCCTGCACAGCTGTGTCCGCTCCCGCTGAACCTGCTGAAGCAGACTTGTTTTATCCATCTTTTAACTGTGACTGTTGCACTGAGTGCTATTAAACCCTGTTGCAAATCACCTCCCGTTGTCCCTTGGTCTGGAGTCTGCAGCTTGATTCAGAGTCCTGTTCTCAGTGTTAAAAAGAAACATGACAGTATCAAAACAATCAATGTATGTTTCTAATTGCAACAAGATCATTTGAATTTAAAATTTTTAATTTCAATTTAGAATCTCTCTTTTTTTTTAAATTTAGCCTTAATCTCGTCAAAGTCACGCAGTCACCATGTCTGGTCACCTTAAAATTGCAGATAGATTAGAAAAGTAAGCAGTTCTTCCTTGTGAAAGGCTGAAACATTTCTTTCTTTGCAAAGAGCGTGTTTGTTTGTTTGTTTACCACTTCCCCATGAGATAAGGCGTCTTCCAGTGGAGACACACAGCTGCACAGCTGTCTCTTCTTGCATGGTTCGAGAATCTTTCTCATCACCCCGTCAGAGTGCCTTGCTGCTAGTTGAACAGACTCACACTGTGCACACGTCAGTGTCCGCTGGAAGAGTGTCCCGTCTCAGGGAAAGGCATGATGGACAAAGACAAAACGGGAAGAAAAGAAATGAGCAGCGTCAGATCTTTAAATATACATGAACCCAAATGTCAATAATAAATTAGAATATTACCTGTTTGTCAAGTCTCCGTCTGAGTCAGACGTTCGATTCCATTATCACATCTTGTCTTTACGTAGATTAACGAGCGCTCATGTATTTGTCTAATTTCCAAATCATTTCCTAAAAAGTTATAAAATTGTTATTTTTCTCACCATTAAGTGTTTTTAGGACTTATTTAATGCCATATAAAAGTTTGATCCCCTTTTGCTTCCTCTCATCTCTCAGTAAGCACAATCAACATCACACACTCCTTTTTTCTTCCTCACTTTCTGGACACATTCATTCATCCAAGCTTTTAACATATTTCTTTTATTTTTGTGGCATGCGCTCTGCCATTTCTCTTCTTTATCATTATTCTCTTTTAGTTTCATATTTATTTATTTTGCTACTATAACACATAATATTCTTCTTTGCATCACCTCCCAGTGATGATTTTATTTTAGTATGAGCTCATTATTCCGGAATAGCGCTACAACTGGTGGCAGCTTGTTGGAGTAGCTCTGTGACTTAGCTAGCATTTGCTAGCATTTTTTTGTTCTTTTTGAGTATTTCTTGTTAGTTTTTTCTTCTGGAAATATTTTCTAAATACTTTTCTTCTGATTTGGATGCTGTGCTGATTGAGTTTTTTGCTTGATTTGTCACTTTTTTGCCACTTGTTATGATGCGTAACCATGGCAACAAGAGACTTGTTTACAAGAAAGAGCAGCTAACTGACATTTCTAAGGCTGAAATAATCCTCACATTGAAACTCTGGATCCCTGATGAGCTAAAAAGAAGATGACATGGATGCAGAGCAGGAGAACAGTTAAGAGAGAGAAAGAGGAAGTTTAAACCTTCACTTCCATCAGTCATATTGATGAATGTGAGATCTCTTGCTAACAAAATGGATGAACTTGAAGCTCTGCTGAAGACCCAGCCAGAGTATCAGGAATGCAGCATCATGTGTTTTATTGAGACATGGCTAAAGGAACATATCCTGGACTCCAGCGTGTGTCTGCCTGGCTTTCAAACAATATGAGCAGACAGAGATTTGAAGAGGAGCTTCATAAGAAGAGGAGTTTGTCAGCTGATCACATCTGCAGTTACCTGTTGGGGAAGCAGCATCAGAGCAGGTGACATGAAGTATTTTTTTTTTTTAATTCATGAAGAGGCTGAACAGATGGATAAGGAGGAATGATTCTGTCCTGGAGACTGAACTGGAGTCTCTTGAGTTGATTGTCCAAAGGAGGATGAAGAACATGATGGAAAACCCTCATCATCCTCTTCAGAACACAGTAACTCAACAACAGAGTGTCTCAGTCAGAAGATTCTTCATAATCCGATGCAGCACAGACCGTTACAGGAGATCCTTCCTGTCCACAGCTAGAACTCTCTATGGCTCCCTGAAAAAGAACTGAGCTACAACAACACTTGAATTTCCCTTCGGGGATTAATAAAGTATTTTTGATTTGATTTGATTATTATTATTATTATATAATATATAGGCCTTTTAAATATTTATATTCTTATTATTTCCTAGCTCCTTAATAGAGAATCAGGCCAACCAGTTTGTATGAAGTTCACATGAGCAACTGGTCCCGTGGGATGATCTCCATGCACACAGACAGCACTCACACTTTTTTGCGCAATTTTGCTTCTCTACTGTGACCCACACGCGTGTCTGTCTTTTAATGTGCATACACGGGCTTAGTTTACTTGCAGCAAGCAGTGAATGAAGCTAGACCTACAGCGTTCAGTCACTGAATCATACAGAGTGGTTTCATCATTATAAAGAGAATGAAGAAGTCCGCCTCCTGGAAGATAAAGTAACTAAGCAACGTTATCACAGAGCTCCCACCAGAGTGTTCTTGGAGAGACTCAGTCTTCACTGCTGTAGTGGAGATGAGACTTTGTTCATAGCTCTAATAACTAAAGGACTAATGCTGAAATATTTACATGTTAGAGTAAATAATAATAAAATCATGATGAGAATAAATGCAAATACATATTTTTCTTACAGTCTGCATTCTTCAAAGGTCTCATTTGAAGAATGCAACGTCACAGCGCCATGACGAAGGGTGTCTAAATTCGAAGGATCCTTCAAATGCGTCCTCCTTTTCCCCAAATTTGAAGGATGGATCTGATGCATCCTGTCATGCCTAACCCTTAATTCCTTTTGGCAATTCGTCAGAGAGTTTAAACCAATGGCAGATGAAGCAAGCGGTAGCGCAGAGGGAGAGGAGTTTTGATTCAGAGGTAAGATGGACATAGACTCTGTCCATGCTGGGAATATTACCAGGTATTACTGTCTGGATTAGGACTTGATGATGGATTTTACCCTCATCTTGTTGTCTACTGATTAAGTTGTATAAGTTTGTGTTACTTGTATAGATATTTTCTTTTATGCTGCTGCGAGTCATGTTATGTCTGTAAACTGAATTGCCCCTTGGGGATAAATTGATTGATTGATTGATTGATTGATTGATTGATTGATTGATTGATTGATTGATTGATTGATTGATTGATTGATTGATTGATTGATTGATTGATTGATTGATTGGTAAGATTTAAAAAAACTATCACTGCTGCGGTGGTCTAATTAGGCCTTTGGTTTTAGCGTTAAGCATGTTTTTATTATACATTTATATCTCTAGAAAATCCACGTGTGTACCTCCTGTGTGAGAATGCCCTTATGTTACAGGTACCAGAGTTGGCTCCAGGGCAACAAATATTGAAATTAGGAGAAAATTGATGAGGCAGAACTCCTGGATCAAACTGTAACCAGAAGGACCGGCACATAAGTCAGACCTATTCAGCAGCCTAACACTGCCCCCTATTGTTAGCGACGGGGTACTGTTCCATTTCCTATTGTTTTCTTTTTTCCTCCCCTTATTGCCTTCTGGAGCTTACAGGTATAATGACTTCAACTGAAAATATCATCAATCAAAATAGAACAAAAATTATTGTCACAAAAAAGTTACAGTTTTATGTATGTCACACACACAGGTAATTTCTTGTTAGTGATTCAAGCTTTTTTCAAATATGTTTTAGGGATAAAAAAGCAGGAAAAACACCTTTATCAAGCTCCAGAGCAACCTGTGGGGTGGAGGTATAATAATAAATCTATTTATAAATCCTATTCTCAGTCAGTCAGTAGTGAAGAAGAGGAGGACATGGATGAAGTGCTCTTATCAAGTTTTTGGTTTTGTTATAAACTTCTTCATAATAAACTGATTGAAAGAAATACTTCTCATAATTCATTGTGTTTACTTTTTATTTCCCTTTTTTATAGTAAATGGATCGTTTATTAACAAGAAAATGAACTTTATATAATTAAAGTTGTTTAATGACGTGTAGAAAATATTTATGATATAAAACTCAATAATATACAGAAATAAGAACAACATTTTAATAAGTAATTGCAGAATAAACATGAGAAGGACACCTCGTTCACGCTCCAGTTTAACTGATTTTGTTTAGCGTTGTCATGGTTGCTAGGCGACCAGACATGCGCAGAGAGTAAGAGAATAGAAGGAAGGGTAGAAGCGTCTAAATTCAAAAGACACCAATTTCGAGGTTCTGTGGTCTTGAAGTACCTGTCCTCCTTATACTGGGTAGTTCATGACAGTCATTTCAAGGCACTTCACAGAAAAATCAACCAATTAATAATAAAACATTTTCTATCTAAGGAACCAGCTGATTGGGCTGAATTGTTATTTCAGCACAATCCCCCATCCTGAGCAGCACGATTGGCGACAGTGGAAAGGAACGACTCCCTTTTAACAGGAAGAAACCTCTAGCAGAACCAGAACCAGAACCTGAACCCGGCTCAGGATGGGCGACTGGGGTCTGAGCTGACAGGAAAGAGACAAACACAGATGTATTTTGACCAGTCGTCATGTCTATAGAAAGATAAACAGAGAAACAGTTAATGGCAGCAGTAACAATCAAAGCAATAACAATTTGATGGTTCTAGTGGGAATATTTCATCCCTTGTTTATGTGAGATACACCCTCCTCAGAGGCAGCCAGAGTAAAGAAAGACAGCAGAGTGAAGACATGTGGACAGTATGTCCTCCGACAGTCTAAACCTATAGCAGCATAACTAAAGGGATGGATCAGGAGAACCCAAGCTAACCCTGACTATAGGATTGTGTAAAAAGGAAAGTTTTAAGTCTATTCTTAAAACTACACAAGGCAGGCAAACGCCAGGCGGTAGCTTGGGGTTGCTATAGTAACCCCAAAATTTGGTCAAGCAACTGCTTAGCGACCCCAATTATGCTGTAACAATTATTAAATAAATTAGTCTATGGTTGCCAACTGCCCCATATTAGTCAGGACATCCCGTATATTTATCTAAATTTGCTTGTCCCGTACCGGAAGTCTCTTATCCGTATGCTGCTTATTGTGTATCTGGATGTTTACGCTACTGTTACACTCCTACCACTAGGTGGCAGTAAGACTTGATAGAGGAAATGAAAACTATGATAAAAATATGGATGAACCTGGTAAAAAGTAAAAACTGTGTAGCTCCAATAAACAGTGGGAGACCAGAGTAAAGCCTGTTACCGGTGGCTTGACTAAAGCTTTCTGCACTTTATGCTGCCATGAAGGTCAGACCAGATCAGTCAGGGATGAAAAAAGTCTCCATGGAAAAATTATAAATGGTAAGTCATGATATCTAATGCCTCTTTTCATTTGCAATCTGCCGTTTAACTCCTATTAATGTTCAAGTGATCATTTATTTTGAGGTTTATGTCATGGTTCTGATACCAGGTGGGTTGTTTGCGAGCTCCAGAGGTGACCCAAACACCAGACACACACGAGCGAGGAAACAGTTCTTTGCAGTTGAAACAGTGTTTAATATTTACAGTGGAACATGTACAACAACTGGGAAACTGTGCTCGGGTGCTGAACTCAGGACAGGCCGGTTCGGGACAGGAACGGTCCTGGGTTGTGGAGAGAGAGAGGTTAGTGACAGTCTGTGAACCAGCTTGCGGTGTGCGGGGATCGTGCTCGTTAAACTCACGGTGACGGTTTGTGCGTCTTGCTGTGAGGAGGGATCCAGAGATGCTGCCGCGGGGGTGGTGATCCAGACTGTCTGGGGTTTGTATGAGATCCGGGTCCGGGTGCTGTTCGTGCCTGCGTCGTTCCAGCAGGGGTGACAGCAGCGCGCTGACCGGGAAGGTGTGGATCCAGAGGAGCCAGAGACAGACAGGGAGCCAGGGTTACCACGAAATCTAGTGGAACAAACTGGCGTCTGTCTCTTGTTCCTCCTCTGCTTAAGTACCCAGCTCTCCTGAGCTGGGTAATGATCCACACCTGGATCCACTGATGATCCTGCTGCCACGCCCTGCAAGACAATTAGTCACAGCACACCACCCACCAGCAGCAGAGATCCTGACAGTTTATTCATGTGTGAGGAAACACAACTATGTTTATAAGTGTTTACATTTATAAATAATTTTGAATATTTGTAACTGTCTCACCAGTATTCTATCATGTGTCCATGTGAGCTGCATATTTAGATAAAAATCTGTTCAGTTATTGTTACGTCCTCCCCTCCCCTCCCCTCCCCT
>SSNP01000079.1:1913965-1932714 GCA_006937955.1 Pachypanchax playfairii | reverse complement strand
CCCCTCCACTCCTCTCCTCTCCCCCCCTCTCCTCTTGTTTCTAGTGTTTCCAGGTGTTGGATCAGTCAGGGCAGGAACATTGAGTTACAGCATCCATTTGGAGAAGGAAAGTTAATATTCCACACACCATCTGTATTAGGACCTGACCGATATGGATTTTTTGATACTGATACCGATATAAAGACTTTAGAGCAGGCCGATAGCTGATATAATGGCCGATAAATCCATCCACCAGAAAAAATGTCTAAAATATTACTGAAAGCTGAAACACTGAATTCTAAGCTAATTCTTAAGCTCATGTCTACCTGTTAGACACCATGAACTATCTGAATTATTCACTGATTCCAAAAAATATAAATAATAGACACGTTTATCTATTTTTTTTGTCCATTAGGCCTATATGACGTTAGAAGAGCACCAGTACCTCATTATTTAGTTATCAAAACATTAACTAACAGAGATTTAGATGAGAGATCTGCGTCACGGATCAGATCTACGCCCGTTTTGGACCAAAGCTGAAATATTTTAATATTTTGCCGGACGCTTTGAGTTTTTCTTGTGCTTCTTCGAGAATTGAAAGCTCGCTCCTGTGATTCCGGCGCGCTCCTAGGACTCCGGCGCGCGCCTGTGATTCCGGCGCGCTCCTAGGACTCCGGCGCGCGCCTGGCGGACAGGACTGTGCATCTGCAGCGCTCGAGCCGCTTCTCGGTAGACCTGAAGCGTCACCATGAGCTCGGATCGTGTGTGATGGAGGTGATGTTTTAGTAGACCCAGCTGTAGACTGATGTGGCATCCCGTCCGGACGCCGAACCCGACCATGAAGCTGCTTCTTGTTGTCACGTTCTTATTACGCCGAGGGTTCTGCGGATCTCCCAGCGTTCAGATCGGTATGACACTGATGTTTCTCCGGTTTCTCTGTGTTTCTCGTTTTCATCTCGACATTTTGCGCATCACTGTGTCGTTGTGGCCTCTGAATCCCCTCAGTCTGTGTTTCGGTCCCCGCGGGCCGCGCATCCCGGTCCTGATGATGCTGTGGTGTGAGGAGGCCTGAACGTGGGCCGCTGCGGTGCTCGGTCCCGTTCGGTTTATCAGCATCATGACTCGAATGCTGTGGCGAGAGAAGGATTCCAGCTGTTTGTCTCTTTAAAGCAACGAGTTAAATGCCATTCTGTCAGAGATCTAATTGTTGTTGAGTGTTTCACATGATTATTGAATTTACTGAAATGATACACCGAACCTGATCAGTAAGCTGGAAAGACACTGCCAGGACAAACAAACAAATCTTTAAACAACATACACCCACACCAGTGCTGGAAAAAGATCATGAGCAGCTCCAGAAATCTGTCATGGGGTCCAGGAATAATGTGGCACCAAAACCAGAAGCCATGACAGCGTTTCACTAGTTTTTTTATTATAATGTTTTCATATAAAGGTCTTTTTCTCTAAAACAGCATTATAGGGTTTAAGATACTGACCTGGTTTGTGTTTTTACACAGTAAAAAAAAACATAAGCACAAATAGACAATGTTGACTGGAGTTGACTGGAGAGTTCTAGGTTCTAACAGGGGAGTTCTAGGTTCTAACTGGAGAGTTCTGGGTTCTAACAGGGGAGTTCTAGGTTCTAACTGCAGAGTTCTAGGTTTTAACAGGGGAGTTCTAGGTTCTAACTGGAGAGTTCTGGGTTCTAACAGGGGAGTTCTAGGTTCTAACTGCAGAGTTCTAGGTTTTAACAGGGGAGTTCTAGGTTCTAACTGGAGAGTTCTAGGTTCTAACAGGGGAGTTCTAGGTTCTAACAGGGGAGTTCTAGGTTCTAACTGGAGAGTTCTAGGTTTTAACAGGGGAGTTCTAGGTTCTAACTGGAGAGTTCTGGGTTCTAACAGGGGAGTTCTAGGTTCTAACAGGAGAGTTCTAGGTTCTAACAGGGGAGTTCTAGGTTCTAACTGGAGAGTTCTAGGTTCTAACAGGGGAGTTCTAGGTTCTAACTGGAGAGTTCTAGGTTTTAACAGGGGAGTTCTAGGTTCTAACTGGAGAGTTCTGGGTTCTAACAGGGGAGTTCTAGGTTCTAACTGGAGAGTTCTAGGTTCTAACAGGGGAGTTCTAGGTTCTAACTGGAGAGTTCTGGGTTCTAACAGGGGAGTTCTAGGTTCTAACAGGGGAGTTCTGGGTTCTAACTGGAGAGTTCTAGGTTCTAACAGGGGAGTTCTAGGTTCTAACTGGAGAGTTCTGGGTTCTAACAGGGGAGTTCTAGGTTCTAACTGGAGAGTTCTAGGTTCTAACAGGGGAGTTCTAGGTTCTAACAGGGGAGTTCTAGGTTCTAACTGGAGAGTTCTAGGTTCTAACAGGGGAGTTCTAGGTTCTAACTGGAGAGTTCTGGGTTCTAACAGGGGAGTTCTAGGTTCTAACAGGGGAGTTCTAGGTTCTAACTGGAGAGTTCTGGGTTCTAACAGGGGAGTTCTAGGTTCTAACTGGAGAGTTCTGGGTTCTAACAGGGGAGTTCTAGGTTCTAACTGGAGAGTTCTAGGTTCTAACAGGGGAGTTCTAGGTTCTAACAGGAGAGTTCTAGGTTCTAACAGGGGAGTTCTAGGTTCTAACAGGGGAGTTCTAGGTTCTAACTGGAGAGTTCTAGGTTTTAACAGGGGAGTTCTAGGTTCTAACTGGAGAGTTCTGGGTTCTAACAGGGGAGTTCTAGGTTCTAACTGGAGAGTTCTAGGTTCTAACAGGGGAGTTCTAGGTTCTAACTGGAGAGTTCTAGGTTCTAACAGGGGAGTTCTAGGTTCTAACAGGGGAGTTCTAGGTTCTAACTGGAGAGTTCTAGGTTTTAACAGGGGAGTTCTAGGTTCTAACTGGAGAGTTCTGGGTTCTAACAGGGGAGTTCTAGGTTCTAACTGGAGAGTTCTAGGTTCTAACAGGGGAGTTCTAGGTTCTAACTGGAGAGTTCTAGGTTTTAACAGGGGAGTTCTAGGTTCTAACTGGAGAGTTCTAGGTTCTAACAGGGGAGTTCTAGGTTCTAACAGGGGAGTTCTAGGTTCTAACTGGAGAGTTCTAGGTTTTAACAGGGGAGTTCTAGGTTCTAACTGGAGAGTTCTGGGTTCTAACAGGGGAGTTCTAGGTTCTAACTGGAGAGTTCTAGGTTCTAACAGGGGAGTTCTAGGTTCTAACTGGAGAGTTCTAGGTTTTAACAGGGGAGTTCTAGGTTCTAACTGGAGAGTTCTAGGTTCTAACAGGGGAGTTCTAGGTTCTAACTGGAGAGTTCTAGGTTCTAACAGGGGAGTTCTAGGTTCTAACAGGAGAGTTCTAGGTTCTAACTGGAGAGTTCTAGGTTTTAACAGGAGAGTTCTAGGTTCTAACTGGAGAGTTCTATGTTCTAACAGGGGAGTTCTAGGTTCTAACGGGAGTTCTAGGTTCTAACTGGAGAGTTCTGGGTTCTAACAGGGGAGTTCTAGGTTCTAACTGGAGAGTTCTAGGTTTTAACAGGGGAGTTCTAGGTTCTAACTGGAGAGTTCTGGGTTCTAACAGGGGAGTTCTAGGTTCTAACTGGAGAGTTCTAGGTTCTAACAGGGGAGTTCTAGGTTCTAACAGGGGAGTTCTAGGTTCTAACTGGAGAGTTCTAGGTTCTAACAGGGGAGTTCTAGGTTGTAACTGGAGAGTTCTAGGTTTTAACAGGGGAGTTCTAGGTTCTAACTGGAGAGTTCTGGGTTCTAACAGGGGAGTTCTAGGTTCTAACTGGAGAGTTCTGGGTTCTAACAGGGGAGTTCTAGGTTCTAACAGGGGAGTTCTAGGTTCTAACAGGGGAGTTCTAGGTTCTAACGGGAGTTCTAGGTTCTAACTGGAGAGTTCTAGGTTTTAACAGGGGAGTTCTGGGTTCTAACAGGGGAGTTCTAGGTTCTAACTGGAGAGTTCTGGGTTCTAACAGGGGAGTTCTAGGTTCTAACAGGGGAGTTCTAGGTTCTAACAGGGGATTTCTAGGTTCTAACTGGAGAGTTCTAGGTTTTAACAGGGGAGTTCTAGGTTCTAACTGGAGAGTTCTAGGTTTTAACAGGGGAGTTCTAGGTTCTAACAGGGGAGTTCTAGGTTCTAACAGGGGAGTTCTAGGTTCTAACTGGAGAGTTCTAGGTTCTAACAGGGGAGTTCTAGGTTGTAACTGGAGAGTTCTAGGTTTTAACAGGGGAGTTCTAGGTTCTAACAGGGGAGTTCTAGGTTCTGACTGAGGAGTTCTAGGTTCTAAAAGGGGAGTTCTAGGTTCTAACTGGAGAGTTCTGGGTTCAAACAGGGGAGTTCTAGGTTCTAACAGGGGAGTTCTAGGTTCTAACTGGAGAGTTCTGGGTTCTAACTGGAGAGTTCTAGGTTTTAACAGGGGAGTTCTAGGTTCTAACTGGAGAGTTCTGGGTTCTAACAGGGGAGTTCTAGGTTCTAACTGGAGAGTTCTGGGTTCTAACAGGGGAGTTCTAGGTTCTAACAGGGGAGTTCTAGGTTCTAACTGGAGAGTTCTAGGTTTTAACAGGGGAGTTCTAGGTTCTAACAGGGGAGTTCTAGGTTCTAACAGGGGAGTTCTAGGTTCTAACTGGAGAGTTCTAGGTTCTAACTGGAGAGTTCTAGGTTCTAACAGGGGAGTTCTAGGTTCTAACAGGGGAGTTCTAGGTTCTAACTGGAGAGTTCTAGGTTTTAACAGGGGAGTTCTAGGTTCTAACTGGAGAGTTCTGGGTTCTAACTGGAGAGTTCTAGGTTCTAACAGGGGAGTTCTAGGTTCTAACGGGAGTTCTAGGTTCTAACTGGAGAGTTCTAGGTTCTAACAGGGGAGTTCTAGGTTCTAACTGGAGAGTTCTGGGTTCAAACAGGGGAGTTCTAGGTTCTAACAGGGGAGTTCTAGGTTCTAACTGAAGAGTTCTGGGTTCTAACAGGGGAGTTCTAGGTTCTAACTGGAGAGTTCTAGGTTTTAACAGGGGAGTTCTAGGTTCTAACTGGAGAGTTCTAGGTTTTAACAGGGGAGTTCTAGGTTCTAACAGGGGAGTTCTAGGTTCTGACTGAGGAGTTCTAGGTTCTAAAAGGGGAGTTCTAGGTTCTAACTGGAGAGTTCTGGGTTCAAACAGGGGAGTTCTAGGTTCTAACAGGGGAGTTCTAGGTTCTAACTGGAGAGTTCTGGGTTCTAACTGGAGAGTTCTAGGTTTTAACAGGGGAGTTCTAGGTTCTAACTGGAGAGTTCTGGGTTCTAACAGGGGAGTTCTAGGTTCTAACTGGAGAGTTCTAGGTTCTAACAGGGGAGTTCTAGGTTCTAACAGGGGAGTTCTAGGTTCTAACTGGAGAGTTCTAGGTTTTAACAGGGGAGTTCTAGGTTCTGACTGGAGAGTTCTGGGTTCTAACAGGGGAGTTCTAGGTTCTAACAGGGGAGTTCTAGGTTCTAACTGGAGAGTTCTAGGTTCTGACTGAGAAGTTCTAGGTTCTGACTGGGGAGTTCTAGGTTCTGACTGAGGAGTTATAGGTTCTGACTGGGGAGTCCTAGGTTCTGACTGAGGAGGTCTAGGTTCTAACTGGAGAGTTCTAGGTTCTGACTGAGAAGTTCTAGGTTCTGACTGGGGAGTTCTAGGTTCTGACTGAGGAGTTATAGGTTCTGACTGGGGAGTTATAGGTTCTGACTGAGGAATTCTAGGTTCTGACTGAGGAGTTCTAGGTTCTGACTGGAGAGCTCTAGGTTCTGACTGGAGAGTTCTAGGTTCTGACTGGAGAGTTCTAGGTTCTGTCTGAGGAGTTCTAGGTTCTGACTGAGGAGTTCTAGGTTCTAACAGGGGAGTTCTAGGTTCTGACTGAGGAGTTCCAGGTTCTGACTGTGGAGTTCTAGGTTCTAACTGTGATGTTCTTGACTCTGATTAGGGAGGTCAGGGTTCGGACCGAGGGGGTTAGGGTTCTGAGTGAAGAGTTCAGGGTTCTGTTTGTTGGTGGTCGGAGGGTCCGGTAACTGTTTAATGGTGGTCAGAGGGTCCGGTGGCTGTTTGGTCATGGTTGGAGGGTCCGGTGGCTGTTTAGTGGTAGACAGAGGGTTCCTTGGCTGTTTGGTGGTGGTCGGAGGGTCCGGTGGCTGTTTAATGGTGGCCAGAGGGTCCGGTGGCTTTTTGGTAATGGTCAAAGGGTCCGGTGGCTGTTTGGTGGTGGTCAGAGGGTCCGGTGGCTGTTTGGTGGTGGTCAGAGGGTCATGTGGCTGTTTGGTAATGGTCAGAGGGTCCGGAGGCTGTTTAGTGGTAGACAGAGGGTCCCTTGGCTGTTTGGTGGTGGTCGGAGGGTCCGGTGGCTGTTTAATGGTGGTCAGAGGGTCCGGTGGCTGTTTGGTAATGGTCAGAGGGTCCGGTGGCTGTTTGGTTGAGGTCAGAGGGTCCGGTGGCTGTTTGGTCATGGTTGGAGGGTCCGGTGGCTGTTTAATGGTGGTCAGAGGGTCCTGTGGCTGTTTGGTCATGGTTGGAGAGTCCGGTGGCTGTTTGGTGGTGGTCAGAGGGTCATGTGGCTGTTTGGTAATGGTCAGAGGGTCAGGAGGCTGTTTAGTGGTAGACAGAGGGTCCCTTGGCTGTTTGGTGGTGGTCAGAGGGTCCGGTGGCTGGTTGGTGTTGTTCAGAGGGTCCGGTAACTGTTTGGTGGTGGTCGGAGGGTCCAGTGGCTGTTTGGTGGTGGTTGGAGGGTCCGGTGCCTGTTTGGTGGTGATCGGAGGGTCTGGTACCTGTTTGGTGGTGGTCAGAGGGTCCAGTGACTGTTTGATGGTGGTCAGAGGGTCCGGTGGTGTCTGGCAGCCTCGCCTCTGTCAGTGTGTGTCCCAGTGACTACAACATGTGTGTAGTTTATCGTCACCGAACGTATGAGTGTGTGTGTGAATGACAAACTGTAGTGTGAAGAACTTTGTGTTCTTTGACTTGAAAGGTGTGATACAAGTACAAGTACAAGCTATTTAATATTTACAAGGAAACATTGGTATATGACATACTAACCAATAGAGTGGTATGTTATTGATAGTGGCCTTGCTTTTGATGAAATAAGCTCATGGAACTTGTTAGTCCCTCTCAAACGCAGAAGCTAATGATTTAGCATTGCTGCAGGCCAGGCAGGCGTAGTTTCCTTACACACCTTCAACCCACATTCCCCTGCTCCAGGCAAAAAAACATAACCTCATTCTGCCAGCTCCACCACAACTGCTACAGCTGAGCCAAACTTAAATACATTTTATACTTTCATGCAGGAATTATCATGCCCTTGGTCAAGACTTTTTTCTTAAGTGTATTTGTCTTCAAGTAAGAAAAATACAATTTTGAATTTAATTTGAGTCAAATTTTTTAAAACACTTATTTTTGATAAGTCAGGTGGACGACATGTTTGGACTGTAAGCATGTATCTGACAAACACCTGTAAATTATTGTATTATTACAACATTATGCTTATAGGATTCTAGAATACACACACTGCCAGTGGGTGTTAGTCTGTGGAGTCACTCACTGGAGTCAAATGTGTACAAATAAACTGAAAACACTGAGAGTTGTAGTAGAAACAAGCTGTTTAACAACTGAACTGTGTAGTCAGCAGGATTAAGGAGTTCACTGAAACCTTTCAGTATATGAATGTTTCATAAATGTGTACTGCTTTCTTATTGAACTTTTTACTCGGTGATCAGATTGTAATTAAAATGTCTGCTTCTCTTTTTCTGGTACCTGTTCTGTCCAGCTGGCAAGGACATTTAGTTTTATTTTTTCAATGTCCCTCCAGCTTCACAAGATCCTCTTACTTTGTGAAGACTCGATCACTGTTCCTGTTTTCTTTATCTCCCAAATCTCCAAATGACTTTAGACCAGTTGCATCAACTTCCCTGGTTATGAAGTCATTCGAAACAGTTGTTAAGGAGTCCCTTCTGACCCGCGTCCAGACTAATCTGGACCCATTTCAGTTCACTTACAGGTCAGGTAGAGGTATTGAGGATGCAGAATGAGGAAATTTTCAGGAAAGGTCAGAAATGACCCGAGGAACAATTGATTCGATTTTGGGGGTGAGCCGGATTACCGTCTGGATCCTGGAATTTTTTTAAGGATGCAGACATAGAACTTTCAACCATATGTCCACTTGGCAGAGGTCTGTGCTCTCTGAGTGCTTCTCTAGGTTCTTTATAGATTTTTATCTGCTTTTAACTGTATCCAGCTGCAGAAAGACTAAGGGACTCCCTCAGCCTAGATCCTGGACTTGTAGCCTGGCTGCTGGACTTTATAACAGAATGTGTTAATGATGTTCTGTCAGATTCTCATCTTTCCACTGGAGCACCTCAGGGCTGTGTCCTTTCACCACTTTTATTTGTTTTATATAAGAATGAGCGTTGCAGCAACATGAAGGTCATCACATAGTTAAATTCACAGATGACTCAGTTATGGTGTGCCTGCTGAGCAGGGATGACCTCCATCATGGGCCTGTAGTTGTCAGGGTTCTGAGGTTTGGGTGTGTTTTATTTTTCTGTGATTTGTTTGTCCAGGGGTTCCCTGTGATTTACTTTGTAAAGTGCTCTTTGTGTTTCCTGTTTTCTCCCCGTTTCTCTGGTGTTCATGTGTTTAGTTAGTTCAGTGTTTCCTGTGGTCTTATTTTGGTAGGCTTTTGAGTTTCCCATTTCTCCTGTTGTGTGAGTATTACTTTACCCTAAATCTTTTTAGTCTGTTTTTTTTGGTCTTGTGTGTAATGTGTGATACATTGAATTTTTGTGTCTGTTATGTCTATTGGGAGTGAATATGAACAAAAATGTATGCCCAAATAATTTCTGTACATAAATATTCACATGTGCACAATGTGCATAATGAAATATTTGAACGTGTTCTTTGTGCGTAAATTTTCCCAAAACACCAATATCATTGTAGTTTGTTTGATGTTTTTCTGAAAATGGCATGTGCATAATCAGGACAGTGAAAGTGCTTGTGAAACTAGGAGAAAAACACAGTGGGGGAAATAATTATCTGACCCCTCACTGATTTTGTAAGTTTGTCCAATGACCAGGGGCAGCTCCAGGATTTTTTCTTTGCAGTATCTGAGTAGTTACCCTCGCGTTGCAAGATGGATTCTTGCTAGATTTTGAGTTTTCCAAACCCACGAAAATCCGTCTTGTACTGCTACATTGAAAACCATCTATTTCGGTCAAAAAAATGTTTGAACCAATCATGTGTTAACATTGTGCTTTGGGGCGGGTGTTCAGGTATGATTGGCAGGCAAAGTAAAACAAACATGGCTGCTGGTGGATGTACACATAAAAGCAGCTATTGAATCTGTTTTAGGACTAGAGACGATTTCTTCATTGAAAAATGATCAAAGGTAAAAACTTTGTACATTTCTTGCTGGTAAAGATGTGTTTTGCTTTTCTCAGTGGTAACGATGTGTGTGTTTTACTCCTGACTGGATTTACAAGAACTTGATTTACTGTGATTGGCTAAAAACAAATCATCAAAGGCAGATACTTGCTGGCGCGTCCTCCAATCAGATTAAAATATTATATCTTATGTCCTTCTCTTTTATAGACAGTTTCTAATGGAGCAGTTCCAGATCTATGTGTGTCCCCGAATCGAGAAGAGATGGGGCTACACATACATCTGGCAGAACCAGGTTACTTAGTAGTTGCTTACTGACTAGAAGGAGTTACTTTGGACTCAAAAAAACACATGTCCCAAACAAACACACATGTGCACTATGGTCAGGGAGGGTGGAGCTTACTCACCACTTGATGTCAGAGCAGAATAATGTGTCTGTTGTTGTGGTTCATGTTAAAAGCATCAGTGATGCTAGCAACACAAATCTCACTGCAGCACAACTAAATAAACAGGATCAAGTGAGACGACAGTGTCCTCCGGACCGGTTAGGTTTAGCATCAGCTAACATTTTTGGCATTTGGAAAAATGCTAATACAACAAACTAAAGAAGCACTCTGAGAGCACAGACCTCCACCAGTGATCTGGATCACCAGCAAAATCTAAATGATTGGTCCTTGGACCATTTCCAACCTATCCTGAAAATGTCATTAAAATCCATCCAGATGTTTTTAAGTTGTCTTGTTAACAAACAAAGAAACAAACTCTGGTAAAAACACAACTTCCTCTGCTGCCCCTGGAGGACGTAACAATAACTGAACAGATTTTTATCTAAATATGCAGCTCACATGGACACATGATAGAATACTGGTGAGACAGTTACAAATATTCAAAATTATTTATAAATGTAAACACTTATAAACATAGTTGTGTTTCCTCACACATGAATAAACCTCAAAATAAATGATCACTTGAACATTAATAGGAGTTAAACGGCAGATTGCAAATAAAAAGAGGCATTAGATATCATAACTCACCATGTATAATTTTTCCATGGAAACTTTTTTTCGCTCCTGACTGATCAGGTCTCACCTTCATGACCAATAGAGAATTCTCGGCAGCATGAACTGGAGAAAGCTTCGTTACCTGTAACAGGCGTTACTCTGGTCTCCCACTGTTTATTGGAGCTACACAGTCTTTACTTTTTCTATATTTTCAAAACAGCTCCCAAATTCACTCCTAAAACCGACTTCACACAATTTTTTGATTTGATGTAGTTTAATTGGTTTATGAAATCTGTCGTCCATCAAGTCTTACTGCCACCTAGTGGTAGGAGTGTAACAGCTGTGGAAACATTCAGAAACACATCAAGCAGCACTCATTATAACAGATAAGAGACTTCTGGTACAGGACTGGATAATATAGAGCAGTTGGCAACCCTAGATTAATTTATCAATTTATATAGTAATTGTTACAGCATAGTTGGGGTTGTTAAGTAGTTGCTTAGCCAAATCTTGGGGTTGCTATAGCAACCCAAGCTACTGCCTGGCGCCGTGCCTGCCAATGATAAAGAAATGAAAAGTCTCTGTATCATTTGAATTGTAGGTTTATTTTAACAGTGACAGATAGCAGATTAAAAGGAAAATTGAAAAAATAACTTTAAATAAAAGAGAAACAGATTTCATTGTGTGGAGAAAGTATTTGAACCTGTGCCAACCATTAAGAGTTCTGGCTCCCACAGAGTGGTTAGACATTCCTACTCAATTAGTCACTCTCATTGAAGACACTTGTCTTAACTAGTCACCTGTATAAAAGACACCTGTCCACAGAATCAATCAATCATTCGATCGATCGACCGACCGACCGACCGACCGACCGTCCGTCCGACCGACCGACCGACCGACCGACCGACCGACCGATCGATCGATCGATCAATCAATCAATCAATCAATCAATCAATCAATCAATCAATCAATCAATCAATCAATCAATCAATCAATCAATCAATCAGAATCAAAACTCTCCAACATGGTAAAGAGCAAAGAGCTGTCCAGGGATGTCAGAGACCTGCACAAGGCTGGAATGGGCTACATAACCATTAACAAGAATCTGGGAGAGAAGGTGACAACTGTTGGTGCAACTGTTTGAAAATGGAAGGAGCACAAAATGACCATCAATCGACTGCGGTCTCCCTTGTAGGGTGTCAATGATTCTGAGAAAGGTGAGAAATCATCCCAGAACTACACAGGAGGAGTTAGTCAATGGCCTCAAAGCTGTTGAAACTGCAGTCACCAAGAAAAGTGCTGTGGTCAGATGAGACCAACACTGAGCTCTTTGGCATTAACTCCACTCGCCGTGTTTGGAGGAAGAAAAATGCTGCCTGTGACCCCCAAAACACCATCAAGCATGAAGGTGGAAACATTTTGTTTTGGGGGTGTTTTTCTGCTAAGGGCACAGGACAACTTTACCGCGTTATGGGAAAATGGACGGAGCCATGTACCTGAGTTACAACCTCCTTCCTTCTGCCAGGAAAATTAAAATGGATCATGGATGGGTGTTCCAGCACAACAATGACCCAAAACATACAGCAAAGGCAACAAAGGAGTGACTCAAGAAGAAGCACATTAAGTCCCCGGACTTTAATCCAATTAAAAACCTATGGATGTCACGTTTTGTTAATGTTTGTGCTGGACCTAAATGCAGGGGATGAGAGCCAGAATCTAAACTTAAACACACTTTATTAAATAACAAAAGTAAAAGGCTGACGTGGCAGCAAAACAAGAAAACAAACTTAATGTAAACCAGATGGGAGGCACAAAAGAAGTAAAAGTCCAAAACGGGGGTAAGACGAGGGGGAACGGAGAATAATGCTGAAGGTAAGCACCGGACAAAGAATCAAACTAAACATACAGCTTATATACTAAATGTCAGGGAAATTGTTCCATGACACCAAAACGCAGTTAAACCCTCAGACAAGAGAAGAACCACAGACAAGGGATATAAGGTTTTTTAAGTTTACTTGCAGCGAGGAGTGAGTGTAAGTACAGCATTTTTACAGTGGCCTCTCAGTCACAGAATGAGATATTAAAAATTGGAAACTTTATAGGGAGGTTCCCTGTTGATTTGTTGATTTTCCCACCATGGCATGTCTTGGTATCGGAGCAGCAGATCAGAATTTGTTATGTTGGCTCTTATCTTGAAGTGAGACTCCCTCGTAGAGGCATGGAAAAGAATTATTTGTTCATACCTCTCTTGTACTAAAAGATTAAACACTTAGATTTTTACATGTTAGAGTAGCTATATAATGAAATCATGATGAGAATAAACATTTTTCTCACACTAAATGAACAGAAAAGGAGTTTAATGATGAGACAAGACACAGCTGATCAGGAAGAAGGAAGAGAACAAACTGGAAGACACAAGGATAACAGGAAGCACATATATCAAACTAAAAGCAGAACAGGAAGTACAAAGGCTGTCAAAATAAAAGCAGAACAAGAAACTGAGACGAAAGACAAGACGAGGAAGAGGAGCTGATGATGGGAGACAGAGAGGAGAGTGAAAGGGACACATAACCCCAAAACAAACACATAACTCAACCCAGGGGAGTAAAAACAAACCCACAGATGGAATAAATAAGGAAAAACAATCAAAACGAACCAAAGAATCCAGAGTCACAACAGTACCCCCTCCAATAGCAGCCTAGGAGCTGCGAAGAGAGGCGCCGGGACCCTCGCCGAGGTTCAGGTGGACTGGAACGTACTGCTTGACCCTCGGGCTGGCTGGAAACGGCTGGAAACAGGCAGACTGGAGACTGGACCCTTGGGCGGACTGGAGACTGGACCCTTGGGCGGACTGGAGACTGGACCCTTGGGCAGTCTGGAGACTGGACCCTCGGGCAAACTGGAACCTGGACCCTCTGGAGGACTGGAAATGGGACTCTCTGGAGGATTGGAAACGGTCTCTCTGGAGGACTGGACATGGTACCCTCTGGAGGACTGGAAACTGTGTGACCCTTTGGTGGACTGGAGTCTGCGGGACCCTCTGGAGATCTGGAGCCAGGACCCTCTGGAGCTTTGGAGCCAGGACCCTCTGGAGATCTGGAGCCAGCACCGTCTGGGACCCGCGGAGGAGGAGCGTCAGGGGCCGTGACGTCCCCGGACACTGGAATAGGCGCTGGGAGACCGTCACATCTTGTAACATCACTACTTCTTTGCTGCCACATCAGTGTTTTGTTTTGCCTTAAATAAAGGATTGCGTTTAACTTCTCCTGAAGCTACTCAGGTCTCCTTGTAGCTTGGGTCCAGCCTCCCTCACATTTAATAACAGTAGTGAAAAAATTTACTGACTGGTGCAGGTCGTTGTTCTTGAAGAGGTCCTTCCATTAAAATGGTTTTTCTGAGGTTTCTGTTGAATATTTTAGCTCCACAGGTGTTCTTACCTTCATAGTGGGTGAAAACAGGTCAAAAACTTCTCTTTCAGTTTTAATCTCTCAAACTACGCAGGTGGTGATAAAACCCGAGTTCTCCCGAGTTCTAACGGCCTGTATATGTTTCATCACAACTCCTTTGTTCGTTAGTATTCATCAGCTCCTGCAGTTGAAATCACACCTAGCATGCTGCTGGCTAAAAGCTGTTAGCATAACGCCTAGCATGCTGCTGGCTAAAAGCTGTTAGCATAAGACATAGCAGACAGGAAGACACGACGTCTGATGTTGCCACGCACAGCGGGGCAGGAAACAGTATACCTTGCTCTCATAGGCTAGTTTGTTAGCCAATCAGAGTCCAGCAAATTCGAACAATGAATATGAACGAGCTGCTGCTCGAGGCCTGACGGAACAAGATGGAACCACCCGAAATTTAATGCAGACAGATTGAAAGGTCTGTTAATCAGTGTTTCCTGATGTTTTTTTAGATGTAAAATGTTTCATATTACAGGTTAATACTTAATAAACACAGTCCTGAGATATGTATGAAATGGCCTCTTTAAGTATTAACACAACAAAAACTAAAGAAATTATGACTGACTTTAGTAAAAACCCTCCAGTCGTCTCTCCTGTCACGACTGAAGACTATAAACACCTTGGACCTGATCTGGAAGACAAACTGTCCTTTGATCTACATTACTTGGTTTGACCCTGCCACTTTTTAATTAACATCAAATGAAAATAATTCCGTAGCTCAGTCAACTCACATTTCTAAAGCAACTTCTAACTAAATTATATTTTGCATTTATTTAAAAACATATTTTTAAAAAGTACTCACTTTTATAAAAAAGATTAATGTAATGAATTGTATACAAGGTTTTTATTCCCATTTGTAAGAGATCAACGGGCTATAGTGAATTCAGTGAGCTTGATGATGTTGTCCTAAATGAAAAGCATTTGTTTGCATTGTACAGTATGTAAAGCTGCTGTATGTAAAACATTCCTCTGTGTCTGTGTCTAACTGGAGTCTTCTGCTGTTCTGTTTACTTTAGGTGGATTGTTTCCCAGAGGAGCGGATCAGGAGTACAGTGCATTCAGAGTTGGCATGGTCCAGTTTGGGATGACAGAGTTCAGACTGACTCCACATATAGATAACCTGGAGGTGGCTAACAGCTTTGCTGTTACTAACTGTTGTAAGTATTGTTTTATTAACTTTATCTAAAAAGAACACAACATAACATTTTTAAAGTTAAAGTGACAATTTTACATTAACACATAGTTATTGTTCATTCATCTTTGCATTATTTATGTATATCCACTTCTATGGATAATTAAACATAATTAAAGGAACCATCATGAATGTTGACATTTTTGTGCTTGTGATTGCCCCATCAGGCCAAACGTGCAGCTTTAATGGTAAACTCGTGCATGAGGCGCGCACCTGATGTACGTGCACTCACAGCTGAGTCAGTCCTGTATTCGACAAGTTACAGATTTGCAGGCATGACTTCGACTGAGATAATAAATGTGACGTTATGATATTTAAACCAAATCAGCTGTGAGCGTCAGACAGCCTAAAAATGTTTCTACTACAGGAAATATGTGGAAACTCCTGGAAGCATCAACTTTTCATGGACTAAGATAAACGTTTGACTCACATGCAGAACTCAGTCTGGACTCAGATTTCAGAGTTGTTAAAACTAACTTTATATTCAACAATGATCAAACTCAGGGTAATGGGCAGGTAGATGCAGGTGGAGAGACAAGTTCAGATGACACCACTGGGTTTCACAGAGCTGGAGGGAGACACAAGGAGACACGGAAGCATCAAGTGTAATCCTGTGGACAGCACAAGGAATCAGGGCACAAAACACACTGGAGAAAACACGAGAGAGAACAGGATCTGGATAGATTGTTACCAGTCAGGAGAAGAACGTCCAACAGCTCCTAAAGAAACTCTTCTCCACCCGCGCAGCAGCTAAACGAGGAACAGGTGTAACCAATCAGCTCCCAACCAAAGATCTTGTTCCTGAGAAGATGACTCACTACAGAAGCACTGCAGGTCTTTTCTCATACCGAGAGATTCTCTCAGCACTTTCCACTTCTTATACGCAGAACCGATGTTTACTCTTTTTCTACGTTGATTCGACTCAGGTTTCTCCCTTTTTGTCGCACTGGAAAAAACTTTTGGAGTGTTTCTGGTGCTTGAAGCAGCTCTCTTCTTGTTCTCGGTAGAATCTTCAAACACTACCTCTGGCTCTGCAGCTTTTGCTAGCGATAGCAAACGCTACACCTGAGCATGGACACACATGACGTCATCATTAGGCTGCTTCTGGAAAGCATCATGTGTGTTTGACTCAAACAAGCTCTATTAATAACTGATAAAATGATTTTACATGCATATAGAGACAACTACAGTGAAAATGCCTGGGCTCTTTCTAGTGACCAGGACATTGTTGGAACACGTATGAGGAAGAAATTGTGCAGTACTAAGGTCTCGTTTATAAACGTTGCGTACACACAAAATGGGGCCTGAAAGTAGCGTACGCCACTTTCAAAGCAAAAGTTGTGATTTATAAAAAACGAACGTGACTTGAAAATGTGCACCTGTACGCCAACTCTGACCCGTGCGTACGGACATTTTGGAGACGAGGGAAATTAACGACGCAGTTGGTGAAGTGGTGAACTGCAGTCAGACTGCATGTTACTCCTCTCACACACGTCATTTCACCTCATACCAAATATTAATTATAGATTCATGTTATTATAAACATTCAGAACAGCAATTATATCTATGTTGCAGCTTGTAGTGAGCTGTAGTTCTACTAAAAACTGTTTTTAATACTAAAAGAAATACATAAAATGAATCTCCTCCTCCTCGACAGGAAGTCTTTACTAAGGGAACAATTGGGTCTGTGGGTGTAATGCAGCGTTTGAGACGACAACAACAAGGTTCATTTAATGTTTTTAAATGTATCATTTAAGGTCCCGACGGCTTGAAAGATAAAAACTGAAAGAGAAGTTGTTGACCTGTTTTCACCCACTATGAAGGTAAGAACACCTGTGGAGCTAAAATATTCAACAGAAATGGAAGGGACCCTTTAAGAGATCGGATACTGCTCATCAGCTCACAGTTGGTCTTTGAAAAACGTTTTTTCAATTCACTAAGCATGCAGTCAATAACAGGATAAAGAAAAGAAGACTGGTAGGTTTCTTTATCTCTATCTAGCTCCCTCTGACCTACAGAGCTTAGTATGTGGTACTCACAGAGTCTGGAACTGGTCTACCTTTGTCGTCTGGTCACAGAGTGTGTGGCAGCATCACATTGCTCACAGATCTTCATTACTTCCCCCCACAAGTTGTTAAAAAAAGACTCCTGCCTGAACCAAACCTCCTACTGAATCTGCTGCTCGAGAGATCATAAGTTGATGACTGCAGCATATTGAAAAGAAGCTTAGTTTCTCCAAACAATTTGTGGAGCAGTTGATCCTTGAAGTGGAAAAGCACAAGATTCTTTATGACACCACACATCCTTTTTACAAGAATGTCAATAAATCAAATCCTACGTGTGCTTATTTGCGCACCTCAGGTCTTTGCATCGGAGCGGAGTCGATGTAGAGCGGATGCAGTGTAATATGAGGTTCGGAAGCCAGCGGAAGCGGACCGGAGCACATGTAGTGGAATTTGGGGGTAAAGCAGAAGTGGTAAAACAAGGAAGTGTGGCCTGAAAGAGTTTTAGTTTTGTTCATCAGTTGCAGTCTGTCTCAAGACCAGGTTTTAGTTTTCTCTATATGCTAGCAAGACCGTTTGGGCTTCAGGATGCTGGGAACTTCCTTTTGTACTGCAGATTTGTTCTTACTGCTAATAAATGTGCTTTTTCATTTAAAGTAAGTTTTGCTATTTTTTTTTCCTTCTTATTTTCCTCTCAGGGTACATCAAAACGCTAATTTACCTGTTAAAAATCACAACGTTTTTATGGGGAGGGGGATGCCCCCAGACCCCCCTACAGGGTTTTGGTTGTCACCTTTTTCACACCCTCTGAGTTTGCAGGTATGCATGGAACACGCAACAAAACACTGGGAAACAGGAACAATAAAAACTACCAAAATAAAACGACAGGAAACACTGAACTAACTCTACACGTGAACACCGGAGAATGGGGTTAGGAAACACAAGAAGTGCTTACAAAGTAAAATCACAGGGAGCTCCTGGAGAAACACATCGCAAAAAGTTAAACCACAAACCCAAAAAGCCCCAACTTGTTTGTAACATCCTTTTATACAAATATATTATGGCTTTTCCTCCCAGACTGACGGAGAGCTCCAGCACAGCATCCGCTTCTTTCAGCCCTCCTAAGCTGTTGAGTCTCTCACCATGCAGCAGCGCTGATCCCTGGTGGAAATCTGCAAACATCAACATAATCATAATGATTTTACTTTGTGTCTTGACCACAGTTGCATCAAACAATGACACAAAATAATATACTTTTATCATTCAAATATTACAAATGTGCATCATGTGTATTTGTCAGTAGTAACAGATTCCGAGCTGTGCTCAGTCATTGCTTTTATACAAGCTTTGAGCTGCAGGCCATCATTACATCATGCTTTCATAATAGCACATTATAATCCATGCAGAGACTTTGTTCACGCTGCCTCGACTCTTTTCTCCAGGAATACTGAAGAATGTTGTCAGCTGAACATTAGTCCATTCTGATTCAGTAAGTACAACCAGAAATACTAAACAAGGAATCAGAGCAGCAAAGAAGTTCTACTCTGAAAGGCTGAAGAGCCACAACTCGGTCACCATCTCCCGATCAGTGTGGCAGGGCCTGATCAACATCACCATCTACAGGAGCCCCCCCCCCCTTCCAGGGCAGACAGCATCAGCAGGGACCTTCTCACCTCTTCCTGCCCCTCTGGGCAGAGCTATAGACCACTGTCCATACCATACCACACCACACCACACCATATCATACCACACCACACCATATCATACCACACCATATCATACCACACCACACC
>SSNP01000079.1:1896465-1911465 GCA_006937955.1 Pachypanchax playfairii | reverse complement strand
CCACACCACACCACACCACACCACACCATACCATACCACACCACACCACACCATATCATACCACACCACACCACACCACACCATATCATACCACACCACACCACATCATACCACACCACACCACATCATACCACACCACACCACACCATACCATACCACACCACACCACACCCCACCACACCACACCATACCATACCACACCATACCATATCACACCACACCATACCATACCATACCACAACACATCACACCATACCATACCATACCATACCACACCATATCATACCACACCACACCACACCATACCATACCACACCACACCATATCATACCACACCACACCATATCATACCACACCATATCATACCACACCACACCATATCATACCACACCACACCACACCATACCACACCACACCACACCACACCACACCACACCACACCATACCACACCATACCACACCACACCACACCAAACCACACCACACCACACCACACCACACACACCACACCACTCCACACCACACCACACCATACCACACCACACCATACCATACCACACCACACCACACCATACCATACCATACCACACCACACCACACCACACCACACCACACCACACCACACCACACCACACCACACCACACCACACCACACCACACCACAACACACCATACCATACCATACCACACCACATCACACCATACCATACCATACCACACCACACCACACCACACCACACCATACCACACCATACCATACCATACCACAACACATCACACCATACCACACCACACCACACCACACCACACCACACCACACCACACCACACCACACCACAACATACCACACCACACCATACCATACCACACCACACCACACCACACCACACCACACCACACCACACCAAACCACACCATACCACACCACACCATATCATACCATACCACACCACACCACACCACACCATATCATACCACACCACACCACACCACACCATATCATACCACACCACACCACACCACACCACACCACACCACACCACACCACACCACACCACACCACATCACACCACACCACACCACACCATACCATACCATACCATACCATACCATACCATACCATACCATACCACACCACACCACACCATACCATACCACACCACACCACACCACACCACACCATATCACACCACACCACACCACACCACACCACAACATACCATACCATACCATACCATACCACACCAACCAAACCACACCAAACCACACCACACCACACCACACCACAACACACCACACCACACCACACCACACCACACCATACCATACCACACCACACCATATCATACCACACCACATTATACCACACCACACCACATCATACCACACCATACCATACCATACCACACAACACCACACCACACCACACCACACCACACCACACCACTCCACACCATACCATACCATACCATACCATACCATACCATACCAAACCACACCACACCACACCACACAACACCACACCACATCACACCACACCACACCACACCACACCACATCACACCATACCATACCATACCACACCACATCACACCACACCACATCACACCACACCACACCACACCACACCATACCATACCACACCACACCACACCATACCATACCACACCACAACATACCACACCACACCACACCATACCACACCATACCATACCACACCACACCACACCACACCACACCACACCACACCACACCACACCACACACACCACACCACACCACACCACACCACACCACACCATACCATACCATACCATACCATACCATACCATACCATACCATACCACACCACACCACACCATATCATACCACACCACACCACACCATATCATACCACACCACCCCACACCATACCATACCACACCACACCACACCATATCATACCACACCACACCATATCATACCACACCACCCCACACCATACCATACCATACCACAACACATCACACCATACCACACCACACCACACCACATCACATCACACCACACCACACCACACCACATCATATCATATCATATCATACCACACCACACCACACCACACCACACCATATCATACCACACCACACCACACCATATCATACCACACCACACCACACCACATCACACCACACCACATCACACCACACCACACCACACCACACCATACCATACCATACCACACCACACCATACCATACCACACCACATATACCACACCACACCACATCATACCACACCATACCATACCATACCACACCACACCACACCACACCACACCACACCACACCACACCACACCACACCACATCACACCACACCACACCACACCACACCACATCATACCACACCATACCATACCACAACACACCACACCATACCATACCATACCACACCACACCACACCACACCACATCATACCATACCATACCACACCACACCATACCATATCACACCACACCACACCACACCACACCACATCATATCATATCATACCACACCACACCACACCACACCATACCATATCATACCACACCACACCACACCACACCATACCACACCACACCACACCATATCATACCACACCACACCATACCATACCATACCATACCATACCATACCACACCATATCATACCACACCACACCACATCATACCACACCACACCACACCACACCACACCACATCATACCACACCACACCACACCATACCATACCACACCACCCCACACCATACCATACCACACCACACCACATCATACCACACCACACCACACCATATCATACCACACCACACCACACCACACCATATCATACCACACCATATCATACCACACCACCCCACACCATACCATACCATACCACAACACATCACACCATACCACACCACACCACACCACCCCACACCACACCACACCATCCCATACCATACCATCCCATACCATACCACACCACACCACACCATATCATACCACACCACACCATATCATACCACACCATATCATACCACACCACACCACACCACATCATACCATACCATACCATACCATACCACACCAAACCACACCACACCACACCACACAACACCACACCACATCACACCACACCACACCACACCACACCACATCATACCATACCATACCATACCACACCACATCACACCACACCACATCACACCACACCACACCACACCACACCATACCATACCATACCACACCACACCATATCATACCACACCACACCATATCATACCACACCACACCATATCATACCACACCACACCACACCATACCACACCATACCACACCACAACACACCACACCACACCACACCACACCACACCAAACCACACCATACCACACCACACCACATCACACCACACCACACCAAATCACACCACACCACACCACACCACACCACGCCACACCACACCACATCACACCACACCACACCACACCATACCATACCATACCATACCATACCATACCATACCATACCATACCACACCACACCACACCATATCATACCACACCACCCCACACCATACCATACCACACCACACCACACCATATCATACCACACCACACCACACCACACCATATCATACCACACCACACCACACCACACCATATCATACCACACCACACCATATCATACCACACCACACCACACCATATCATACCACACCACACCATACAATACCATATCATACCATATCATACCACACCACACCATATCATACCACACCACACCATATCATACCACACCACACCACACCATACCATACCATACCACACCACACCACATCATACCACACCACACCACATCATACCACACCACACCACACCATATCATACCACACCACACCATACCACACCACACCACACCATACCACACCACACCACACCACACCATATCATACCACACCACACTACACCATATCATACCACACCACACCACACCATATCATACCGCACCACACCATACCATACCATACCATACCATACCACACCATATCATACCACACCACACCATATCATACCACACCACACCATACCATACCACACCACACCACACCATATCATACCACACCACACCATATCATACCACACCATATCATACCACACCACCCCACACCATACCATACCATACCACAACACATCACACCATACCATACCATACCACACCACACCACACCACACCACATCATACCATACCATACCATACCATACCACACCAAACCACACCACACCACACCACACAACACCACACCACATCACATCACACCACACCACACCACACCACATCATATCATATCATATCATACCACACCACACCACACCACACCACACCATATCATACCACACCACACCACATCATACCACACCACACCACACCACACCATATCATACCACACCACACCATATCATACCACACCATATCATACCACACCACACCATATCATACCACACCACACCATACAATACCATATCATACCATATCATACCACACCACACCATATCATACCACACCACACCACATCATACCACACCACACCACACCACACCATACCACACCACACCACACCACACCATATCATACCACACCACACCACACCACACCACACCATATCATACCACACCACACCACACCATACCATACCACACCACACCACACCAAACCACACCATACCATACCACAACACATCACACCATACCACACCACACCACACCACATCACAACACACCACACCACACCACACCATACCACACCACACCACACCATACCACACCACACCACACCACACCACACCACACCACACCACACCACACCACACCACATCATATCATATCATACCACACCACACCACACCACACCATATCATACCACACCACACCATATCATACCACACCACACCACACCACACCATATCATACCACACCACACCATACAATACCATATCATACCATACCATACCACACCAAACCACACCACACCACACCACACAACACCACACCACATCACACCACACCACACCACACCACACCACATCATACCATACCATACCATACCACACCACACCACACCACACCACACCACACCACACCACACCACACCATACCATACCATACCATACCATACCATATCATACCACACCACATTATACCACACCACACCACATCACACCACACCACACCACACCACACCACACCACACCACATCACACCACACCACACCACACCATACCATACCATACCATACCATACCATACAACACCACAACACACCACACCACATCACACCACACCACACCACACCACACCATACCATACCATACCACACCACACCATATCATACCACACCACATTATACCACACCACACCACATCATACCACACCATACCATATCATACCACACCACACCATATCATACCACACCACACCACACCATATCATACCACACCACCCCACACCATACCATACCACACCACACCACACCATATCATACCACACCACACCATATCATACCACACCATATCATACCACACCACACCATATCATACCACACCATATCATACCACACCACACCACACCATATCATACCACACCACACCACACCATATCATACCACACCACACCATATCATACCACACCACCCCACACCACACCACACCACACCACACTACACCACACCACACCACACCACATCACACCACACCACACCACACCATACCATACCATACCATACCATACCACATCACACCACACCACATCACACCACACCACACTACACCACACCACACCACACCATACCCCACCATACCACACCATACCACACCACACCACAACACACCACACCACACCACACCACACCACACCACACCATATCATACCACACCACACCACACCACACCATATCACATCACACCACACCACACCACACCACATCATATCATATCATATCATACCATACCACACCACACCACACCACATCATACCACACCACACCACACCACACCATACCATACCACACCACACCACACCACACCACACCATATCATACCACACCATACCACACCACACCACACCACACCACACCACACCACACCACACCACACCACACCACACCACACCACACCACACTACACCACACCACATCATACCATACCATACCATACCACACCACATCACACCACACCACACCACACCACACCATACCATACCACACCACACCATATCATACCACACCACCCCACACCATACCATACCATACCACAACACATCACACCATACCATACCATACCACACCACACCACACCACACCACACCACACCATACCATACCATACCACACCACACTACACCACACCACACCACACCACACCACACCACACCACACCACACCACACCACACCACACCACACCACACCATATCATACCACACCACACCACACCACACCATATCATACCGCACCACACCATACCATACCATACCATACCATACCATACCACACCATATCATACCACACCACACCATATCATACCACACCACACCATACCATACCACACCACACCACACCATATCATACCACACCACACCATATCATACCACACCACACCACATCATACCACACCACACCACACCACACCATATCATACCACACCATATCATACCACACCACACCATATCATACCACACCATATCATACCACACCACCCCACACCATACCATACCACACCACACCACACCATATCATACCACACCACACCATATCATACCACACCACCCCACACCATACCATACCATACCACAACACATCACACCATACCACACCACACCACACCACATCACATCACACCACACCACACCACACCACATCATATCATATCATATCATACCACACCACACCACACCACACCACACCACACCACACCACACCACACCACACCACACCACACCACACCACATCATACCATACCATACCATACCATACCACACCAAACCACACCACACCACACCACACCACATCATACCATACCATACCATACCACACCACATCACACCACACCACATCACACCACACCACACCACACCACACCACATCACACCACACCACACCACACCACACCACATCATATCATATCATACCACACCACACCACACCACACCATATCATACCACACCACACCATATCATACCACACCACCCCACACCATACCATACCATACCACAACACATCACACCATACCATACCATACCACACCACACCACACCACACCACATCATACCATACCATACCATACCATACCACACCAAACCACACCACACCACACCACACAACACCACACCACACCACACCACACCACACCACACCACACCACACCACACCACACCACACCACACCCACACCACACCACATCACACCACACCACACCACACCACACCACATCATATCATATCATATCATACCACACCACACCACACCACACCACACCATATCATACCACACCACACCATATCATACCACACCACCCCACACCATACCATACCATACCACAACACATCACACCATACCACACCACACCACACCATATCACATCACACCACACCACACCACACCACACCACATCATACCATACCATACCATACCACACCACATCACACCACACCACATCACACCACACCACACCACACCACACCATACCATACCATACCACACCACACCATATCATACCACACCACATTATACCACACCACACCACATCATACCACACCATACCATACCATACCACACCACACCACATCACACCACACCACACTACACCACACCACACCACACCACATCACACCACACCACACCACACCATACCATACCATACCATACCATACCATACCATACCATACCATACCACACCACACCACACCATATCATACCACACCACATGATACCATACCATACCATACCATACCCTACTTATTTATAAAGCCCATTTACAGGATTGAACCATTTGTCCACCAAATCCAGAGGTCACAATTTGTGCTGGTTCCCTTCATTCACAATGATCCCCGTCTGTTTGTTTACCTGCCCCTCCCCTTTATAAGCAGTGCTCGGAGTCAGCAGACACCCGTTTGTTAGCTAACATTTGTCCCTGCAAGCTTGTGCCAACCTTTATGCCAAGTCACGTCCATGTCCAGGATTGTCTGCAACATGTTCTGAACCTGATCACCACCATGTTTTTTCCTGTCCCTGTGGATGGTTTCTGCTCAGTGACGACACCCCAGGCCTGCTCCTTGTTTTCAAGTGAGTGACATTAAAGATATACAGAAGCAAGTTGCAGAGTTCTGACCCATGACTGGTTTTTGGATCCGAATGTTAGATTGTGGAAACCTCATGGTGAACCTTTGTGTTCAGGCCTCAGAAGAGATGCCCAACATCTCTTTATGTGCCACTTTTAATAATAACTGTGTTAAACTGTCCTCCTACTTATTCTGTTAGATTCAAGTCCTGATCCAAACCGATACTTTGTAAAAACAGTTTCTCTCCCAGGCAGCACCATGTTGAACAAACATGGTTAACACCCTTAATAAAGAAATAACTTATTTTTCTCATATAAGCCTGGAGCTCCGAACCCATGCTCAGACCTGAATTAGAACCCTTTCAGATTGAATATTTTCAAGAGACATAAAAAGAAGTCCAGTTGCCTTTTCCTGGATAAACTTTAGGTAGATATTACCGTCATGCAGCAGCATCACTGAGGCATAAATCTGGCTCCAAACTAAACTAAAGATGGCCACTCTTTGGCTATGGTCACATTAAAGGAGGCACCAGCCTCCAAGGGTCAGGCAAATAAATGCTACACCCTCAAGGGCGCTGCCCCCTGCTCCTTATAGATGGGTCAACTACAGAGCCATAAGTTCCCCAAGAGAGTATCAATTACTATTTTAAACAATCACATGACAAATTTAACTTTGATTTATTCTCTGCGGCTTCACCCACACTGTAAAATCAAACATAATGTTTCAACTTAAAAATGTGAGTAAAAGGGCCGCATTAAAATTTTGAGTCTTAATCATCACCAAATGTTGTCCTGAATTAAAATTCCTTGTTGTACCAATGTTTTTTGTTATTTTAATTTATATTGAGAAGTTGATTCAGCTTCTTTTAGTTATTTGAACTTTCACATTTCTTAGTCCAATTAAAAAGGTTGACAAAACTATTTTTAATTGCAAGAACTGACTGTTATAATAAATTCTATTTGTAAATTTATATAGACTCAATTAAAAAATATCAGCTCATTTGAAAGAAATGTATAAGACAACTACACTAAAACATTTCAAAACCCAATTGTCTTTATCAAGCAAACAATACTGTCATTTTATAATTCCTACTTAAAATGCCCCATTTAAGCATTTGACAACCAAAAAATATGATAGACAAGCAACATACCCATTTTAATCAAGCCAGCTTGTTTTTTTATTTGACAATAATTAAGTTTTTCTAATCAATACTGAACAGTCTTTAGACTACTTTTTGAGAGCAGTCTGCACCACAAAAGGACATTTTACAATGAACACAGCCGTTTATGTCTGATACTTTGAACACTTTGAACATTTAGTATGTTTCAAACAGAAACTCTGTAATCTGTTTGGATATGAACGCCAATCATTATGGGAAAACACCCCAAAATCAAAATTTAAGAAAATAAATTATTACTGAGTCAAAATGATTCACAAGTAGTAATAAAAAAAATTCTGTTGCACATTTTATTCTTGTCAATCATTTGGTCTTGACCTTTTTCTTGTAATATTTTCATATACTTATGCATGCATTTAAATTCGGACCTAAACAGGGATATTTTCAAGTGGAATTAAGAAACAGTAAACAAAACACAAACCTCAAGAGTTGCAAAATTTGTGCCAAACCTGTACCTTGAATTTAAACAATGTTTAAAAACAAGAAACGTTACAAGTGCTTTCCATAAACATCTTTGAGTTATGAAATGAGATATGTCAGGAGAATCTACATGGTTTTTCACAAGAGTCTGTTTCTCAAAACAAGCACAAGGGAGGAACACTGTCCACCGCCAATGTTCATCAGGACCTTTTGAATAACTTCAAATGTAGACCTGCGTTCCTTTAGATAGTCTATATTAAGGGCAAAAAGCAGACCCATCGGTAGTGCAATGGCATGAGGGATATTCTTCATGTGATGTGGCAATGATGTCCTCTTCATATTTCACCATCACAACTCCAACTTTCATTCCTCGAGTGATTGTGGACTCCTCATCAGTGGCCTACACAAATTATAAAGCCAAATATCAGCTGCAATATTTGGAGAATTAATTCTACAGACAGCCTTGTTAAAACCCAGTCATTTTTTGACTTATAAGAGAATTGTTCACAACTCATTTTTGATACACACTCACTTGAAAGATCATCCTTAAGAAAATAAGGAAGGCCCAGCAGAGCAACCGCCCTCTTCTTCTACACAGAGGACTGCTTGGAAACAAAAAAGAAATCAAAATTAAATTTTTTGATTAAAAATAACCAAATCTAGATACCCTGTTCCTTTTTTCTGTACCCAGTAGATTGAAAACTGGTACACTGTAAAAATGTAATGCATGTCCAATGGAACCTTACTGAAATAAATATACCTGTATGGACATTTGTTACTTACATCATAATCAAGACATGTCCTCTGTCTGCTTAAGTCTGTCTGCTGAGTCCAGCTCTTTTCCCACTCTTGGCCTTGTACAGCTAAGGGGTCTCATTTATAAAACATTGCGTAGAAACCCTACTAAAAGTGTACGTACGACCAAAACAAAAAGTTTGCGTACGCCAAAACAATTTCCGATTTCTATAACCACGCGTACACAGTTGTAAGCAACTTCCCCTTTATAAATCACACTCTACCTGGAAGCTTGCGGACGTGAATTTGGCTCATGTCCCGCCCTGAACACGCCCAAACCGGGCCATATAAGGTCAATGCAAAGCAGGACATGAATATTGATACATATGAGGAAGACGGGAAATGTCGCAACTAAACAAAAAAACAAGAAGATAAACTTCACAGAGACGAAAACTGAAGTGTTAGTGGGTGAAGTGGAGGCTAGGAGAGACATTTTATTTGGTGGAAACAGCAGTGGTGTCACAAATAAAAGAAAAAACTACGAGTGGCAGCGTCCTCAGTGCAGACTGTCAGTGCAGCTGACAGGACGGTGTACTCAGACCCTTGCTTCCTGTCGAGGAGGAGGAGATTCATTTGATGTATTTCTCTCAGTATTAAAAAATGTTTTTAGGAGAACTACAGCTCACTACAAGCTACAATATAGATATAATTGCTGTTCTGAATGTTTATAATAACATGAATCTATAATTAATATTTGGTATGAGGTGAAATGACGTGTGTGAGAGGAGTAACATGCAGTCTGACTGCAGTTCACCACTTCACCAACTGCGTCGTTGATTCCCCTCGTCTCCAGAATGTTCGTACGCACGGGTCAGAGTTGGCGTACAGGTGCGCACATTTTCAAGTTCGTTTTATATAAATCACAACTTTTGCTTTGAAAGTGGCGTACGCTACTTTCAGGCCCCATTTTGTGCGTACGCAACGTTTATAAATGTAAAACCGCATCAGATCACTGAGTCCCGTGTCAGATATCTAGTATTGATATCTATGGCTTATCTGACCAGGGTAACTTCTTCTTCCTTTATAATTGGCAACTTGCAAAACTGACTTTGCGCCACCTACCGCCACCTTGTGGACATACATTTTAATGCTCAAAAGTCAAGTAGACTTACATAGATTGTTCATTTGGTTGAACATGAAATCACCATTTAACATTTTAAGATGTGTTTAATAATTATTCTAATTTATAACAACAATATTACCGAAGGCTTGTTAAACTGACATAAAATAAAACATTGGGACAACAAAAATGCCAGAAGACAATTTACAGTGCAAGACAAATTCCTTGTGTTGGGCAACTACTATTTGGCAATAAACTGATTCTGATAAGATCAGTCTTCAGAAATTCTATGAGAATTCAACCCCATGGAGTGTTTCTGGGACTTCACAAAGAGGGAGAAGGATTTGAGACAGTCTGGGTTCATGGCTTGGTCTCCAAGATACCTGGAACAACCTACAACCAAAGTTTCTTTGTAAAATGTGTTCAGACGCACTTGAAGGAACTTGTACTGCTTTGCAAGTCATAGTATGACCAAGTCTTGTTTAAGGTTACATATGTCTTCTTCTTGTGCATTTTACATTTGGTTAATTAAAACAATTGTAATTTATATTTATGAAAGCAATCTTTACTTAACACCTACCTTAAACATTGTATATCTTATTATTTCTGTTGCTCTGACTTAAATCTGGTCTGAGTTCTGGACCAGATGTGAGTCAGATCTCTGCTGATTTGTCACTGGAAAATACTTTATTCAGTTTCTTTTTCTTTTCTGCCAGTTTGTTCCCAGTTCTCTCGTGGAGTTTATGCCATTTTTGGATTCTATGACAAGAAGTCGGTCAACACCATTACTTCCTTTTGTGAGACACTTCATGTGTCCTTCATCACGCCTTCTTTCCCAGTGGAAGGAATGAATCAGTTTGTTCTTCAAATGAGGCCAGACATCAAGGGACCACTCGTATCATTAGTGGAGTACTACAAGTGGGAAAAGTTTGCCTACCTGTATGACAGCGACAGAGGTAAATTGATTTTCTTATCAATAATTTCATTATGTCTTCTTTTCCTCATATGTTTCCTGTGTTTAGACAACTGTAAGGATTTATTTACCTTCCTACATTTCAGCTGTCATTTCTGAGGATAAAAGCTGTTGTGTTAGTACAGTATATTTACTCATTCAGTGCCATTTTCAGATCTCATATCCCCCTCAGTACCAGAGATATTTAGCATTTATACTGATTTTTGAAGGCCCACAAAATATTTTCTCCTATGACTGTGAATTCCAAAACCATCAGCACAAAATTTAATCTTTCTTCTTTCAAAAGCAAAAAATACAACGTTTCTACCTCTTTCTGTTATTTAGTAATCTGCAGTACAAAAGAGGAACTTTTATGAAAATCCACACGTTTCAGGACTAAAAGCTGAGGTAAAGAGCGTTTTGTCTAAAGAGGTTTTTCAAGCAGATCAGTGACTTTGATGTAAATATTTCATGTTTCAATTATTCATGCAACATCTGAACTATGTTTTACTACTATGAAAGTTCAAAAACAACAGTAAAAAAGTACTTTTGATAGTTTATTTTATGTCTAAAAAGAGTCATGTATAGACAATTTTAACATTTGAATAAAATATAAGAAAAAAAGCAGCAAATTTCTGATTGAGATACTTTGTGTGTGTGTGTACATGTGCGCACGTGTGCACGCGTGAGTGTGCAACTTAGTCAGTTTGTTACCCCCCCCAACGACATTCGTTTGTGTATGAACACTTACCGTGTGTTTTATGCAGTGAATCGTTCTTTATTTTGGTCCCTGCTGCCTTTAGAAGATCCTAACAGCAGATACTGGTCTGATAAATCCACCTCAGCTTCACTAGAATCACCAGAAGAACCTCAACGTCAGGCTGAAGATATCACAAGTCTGAAAATGACGAGCTGGATCAAAAACCGCGCCACCTTCGACACAATAGTTGTTCCCGGTAGATCCGGTAGACACGCTGGAGGGATTTTATCATGTAATAAACTCCACCACCTTCTCAATTCTATCAATTCTATACTAGTTTGTATTAACAAACGAGATCTCTTCCCAGCTGCTTCCCAGACTCTGAATCTCCCTTCCGCATTCACCATCTGTCTCGTCCTGAGTGCCTGGCTCCTCCCCCCGCTGCACATGCCTTTATAACAGGGTAAGAAAGTAAGATTTTAAAGTGTAACTTAACCCCCCTCCCCGGATACAGTCTGAGATTTAAAAAATAACATGATAAATGGGAGTGACTGGCGGACTAAGGGGGCGTGGCATTCTGTGTTGTGACTGACATGTCACTCTGACTGACACACGTGCCAGAGAGGGACAGGTGAAATGGAGGAATATTTGGATGAGACAAGCAGCTCTGATCCGTATCGTTTCGAGCCGATAGTTCGCCCTTCAGCAGATTGGCGGATTAGAATGAGGCTCTTCTCTACTGGTACACTGTTAGCTAACGCTATTAGCTCCAGTTACATCGTGTGACTCTGCAAACAGGTGCAGCTGCGTGCGCGCAACCGCACTACCATTTTAAGCCGATAGTTCGTACTGCAGCGGCTTCAGCATCTTAGAATGGGACCTGTCCCTTCGTAGTATATTGTTGTTGATCAAAGCAAAAGCTAAATTTTGATTAGCTCGTGTAATATCTGTGATGCTGCACATTATTGTCTGCAACAAAAGCATGTTTCAAAGAGGTGTCCAACACTGTAAAATTTTTCGCTGTGAATTTACAATAAATAATTGGATAAGTTTTGCATGACTTTCACAGTAAGGAGAACAGCAATATACTGTGAAACATACTCACAGCAATTTACTGTAATTTCACATCTGTAATATTACAATACATAGTTGTAAAAGCACAGCTGTATACTGTATCTTTACAGCTTAAAAGACAGTGTTTACCGTGAGTTTACAGCACATTACTGGGGAATTACAACCTTTTGCTGTGCATCATTACAATAAGGCCATGTACTTTTACAGTGTGTATTGTGAAAGTAATGTACAAATTGGCAGTAATTTAATGTGAATTTACAATTTATTTTGTGTATGCCATGCTAAAATTGCCTAGTAATTTACTGTGAAAGTAATGCAAATGAATCTTACAATCATTGTACAATCACCCCCAGACCCCCAACAAACAACTCTGAGGTAAAGTCAATGTTAGCCAAATGGCATATTTATTAACAAATAAACAATTCCAACAATGAAATTAATTCAACTTTCTATATTTTTATAAACTTTTCTAAAAACATCTCAAAATGAAG
>SSNP01000079.1:1817793-1895293 GCA_006937955.1 Pachypanchax playfairii | reverse complement strand
TACATCAACTTGAAGCAGCAAACTGTCCTTTGGCTCTTTGAAGTACGACATCAGGAGCTGCAGGATGCAGGCAGCCTTGTCAGACTCTGGACCGCAGCAGTCCAGAACACCACGGATACTGGTGTTGTCCAGTGTTGCACAAAAGTCCAGGATGGTCTGTTCACTTCGAGTAATTGCCTCCTGAAGCTTGTGGAGGACATCAATGTCTGTCAAGAGGCTAAAGTGTGACAATAGGCATTTCTGAGAGAAGAGAAATGGCCACTCGTTTGATCTCGGATATCGTGGCGGCAGGCACTTTGTTCAGGTATTTCCGCAGGATGACGTATGTCTTTATCCTCATTGGTTCTGCTCTCTCTGCCCCACTCATTCCTTCCTCTGTGTATAGACATACAGATGTATTGTTAGAACCCAAGTAACAATTTGGTCTAGCAGCCACCTCACAGACATTGTTCAGATCTTGACCAGTTACTAAACTCACCCAAATTTGCATTAAATAAAATTAATCAAAAAGACAGTAAATAGCATGCCTGAGTAGATGTTCTGCAGATCCCTCTTCATATTCTCCAACGTTGCCTCAGTCTCCCCCTCTGGCAAATCTATTGGGCCCCACCTTACACACCTAGGAGTGGGCATCACAGAGTAACAGTAGTATTAGGGACAGTTATAATTATTAGTTGGAGCATGTCGTCTCAGCATTTTTATGACTTGTTGTGACTGTTTAAATTGACAATGAATAAATAGAACAAGGCCATAATCACATATACACCTGTGTTTACTACACTGCTGAGATCTTAACATGCTTGCTTGGAAAAGGGTCGATGTCAAAGTGTCAATATGCTTTGCCCTCTCTTCTCCTCTCATCTTCCATCTTGTCTTCTCCTCACTTCCTCTTCTCCTCACCTTCTCTCTTCTCCTCTCATCTTCCATCTTGTCTTCTCCTCACCTTCTCTCTTCTCCTCTCATCTTCCATCTTGTCTTCTCCTCACCTTCCTCTCTTCTCCTCACCTTCTCTCTTCTCCTCTCATCTTCCATCTTGTCTTCTCCTCACCTTCTCTCTTCTCCTCTCATCTTCCATCTTGTCTTCTCCTCACTTCCTCTTCTCCTCACCTTCTCTCTTCTCCTCTCATCTTCCATCTTGTCTTCTCCTCACCTTCTCTCTTCTCCTCTCATCTTCCATCTTGTCTTCTCCTCACTTCCTCTTCTCCTCACCTTCTCTCTTCTCCTCTCATCTTCCATCTTGTCTTCTCCTCACCTTCTCTCTTCTCCTCTCATCTTCCATCTTGTCTTCTCCTCTCCTCACCTTCTCTCTTCTCCTCTCATCTTCCATCTTGTCTTCTCCTCACCTTCTCTCTTCTCCTCTCATCTTCCATCTTGTCTTCTCCTCACCCCCTCTTCTCCTCACCTTCTCTCTTCTCCTCTCATCTTCCATCTTGTCTTCTCCTCACCCCCTCTTCTCCTCACCTTCTCTCTTCTCCTCTCATCTTCCATCTTGTCTTCTCCTCACCTTCTCTCTTCTCCTCTCATCTTCCATCTTGTCTTCTCCTCACCCCCTCTTCTCCTCACTTCCTCTCTTCTCCTCTCATCTTCCATCTTGTCTTCTCCTCTCCTCACTTCCTCTCTTCTCCACTCATCTTCCATCTTGTCCTCTCCTCACCTTGTGGTTAGCCTCACTCTCTGATAACCTAGAAAAAGGAGAAATTACTCAAAGGGAACCGATGATACAAATTTAAGTTTGAATGCAGATTATGATCATGAGCATGTTCTAAAAACAAGAAATCTGTGCATGCTGGTTTGAGAAACAAAAGATAAAAACTTATGGACATCTTTTGAGTTACATCACCTTTGAATGTAATGCAATATTATCCCATGTGAAAACTTGACCTGAGAGCAAAATTGTTGTTGCAGAATGGTTACCTGTCCAAGCTTGGCTAAGGAGTAGCTAATCAATGTGGCATATATAAACCAGCTGGTGATTAGCCTGCTAAGATCAGCTACCTTTCTGTAAATCCGCTTTTGCTTTGGAGTCAACTTGGGATAATACTGCAATACTGTAAATTAAAAAGAAAAATCAAACGCTCCTGTGCATAAAGTTTTTTGAAAGATAGTATCATCATTGTATTTTTGTTTCAGCCCTATGTGTTCTTTTTTCTGTAGCACTTTGACACTGCTCACTCAATGTACAGTGCATTTACAATTTTAACAATTATTATTCATTATAATTATCCTTATACTGAAATAAAACACACATACCCCCACAGGAATGTTTGTGAAACATTAACTACCTTCGTTACTACGATATATTTCCACATGGCATTGTGTGATGCTGCGTGCACCCCGTACCACAGCAACTGTTTCATGGTTGAAAGAATAACGCAAATTAACGCTCATTAAAAAAGACACACAACTAGATAGCACATCAATAGTACATGTTCTGTACACAGTGCGCAGTGCTCCGCCAACACGGCGGCCTGCCAAGTAATGACGCCAAAGCCCTATTAACGTTAGCTTCGGCTAGCACAGGGAAATCCAGTGTCTAGGTGCCGAAAGACCACTCGTGATAGCAGAATCGAGCTCGGACACTTTACTCGAATATGTAGCAGAACACTTAAATGTAGCATACCTCCTCAGACTCTCGCTCGAGCTTCTTGCTAGCTATTATTTTTGCTACGACTTTAGCAAATTAGCACTTGTTGTAGCACTTAGCAAATGCTGAAACAGAACGTTCAACAATGCCGGACATTTGCGAACAAAATATGAACTGTCATTACATAAACGTTCATTACATAAACGTTCATTACATAAACGTTCATTTGAAAGTAACTTAAATATTAGCATATTAAAATAACATGGATGTAGTGTTGAAGACAAAGTTATGCTGCTTACCTTCCAGCCCGGAGAAAAAAGAGGGAAACGGCGTCTTCAGTTCAAACTACTGCCAAGTTCCGTTACGTCACGTGACTTCCGGCATATTTCAACACAGTATTTCACTGTAATAACATTGTTCGTTGTTGTGAAATCCATGCATTTTTTACTGTGTTGCTGTGATATTACAGACCTTGTTGTGATATAATCAGGTTTTTTTTATAGCAGGATTTTACTGTAAAATCAGAGTTAAATGGTGTAAAATCCAAAAAGATTGTAGTTTTCACAGGTATTCATTTGGGATATTACAGGGGAACTCAATTACAGCAAGTTACTGTCAAAAAATACAGTTAATTATTGTAAAAATCTGGTAATTTCTAACAGTGAAGGTATAAATCAAAGTATCTCAGCATGAAGAGAAAACCCTTCAGTAATGTGTTAAAAACATGTTTTAACACAATCACAAACACAAATGAACTCTGATAACGGTTGTATTCACTTCCTGTTCAAACTCACTCACTACTGAGTGGAGGTGTGGCTCAGACGCTGCTTTTTATATTCAGCAGTGGCAGAATCATGACATCACAATTAAAGAAAACAAGGTTTCAGCCAATAGCAATGCCTGATCCAATTCAAGTGCAGTGTCACGTTTTAAACCTGAAGAGGGCGCTCCACTAACGGTTTTTGGTATAAAATGAAAGGTTGTATAAAAAAAGTGCAAAAATACTAAAAGCAAGACCCAGAAATGTAGACAGGACTATTAAACACTCATTTATAGAGTTTATCAGCAAAAAAAAGTTGATTTGGGGGGAAGTTACACTTTAACCAGAGAAGTGCACCACTGCCCCCTCCTGTACTTTATGTATCTGCTTGAGACCTGGCAACAAGCTTCAGACTCTACTGCCCTTATAGAACTTTGTCCTAAAGGACACTTTTTTATCAGTCAGCCCCGTCTGAAGGGCTGAGGAGGTGGAGTTGCTTGTGTGTTTAAAGGCGGATTGTCCCTCCGCAGGTCAAATGTCATTCAGTATGCCTCTTTTGAATTGCTGCTCATAAACATTGGGGACACGAACCACTTTTACTGTGCAGTGGTTTATCGCCCTCCTGGACCAAACAGTAACTTTTTAAAGGATTTTAGTGACTTTTTGACGGCCTCTTTAATGTTATCTAAACTAATTATTGTTGGGGATTTTAACATTCACATTGATAATAGCACGGATATTTTTGAAAATGTGTCTTATGGACTCTTCTACACACTCTTGAGGTCATACTTGGACTTGGTTTTTTCTCTTGGTTTGACTATTGATTTTATTTCCACTGAAGATATTGTTTTCTCTGATCATCTGTGCATTCTTTTTAATGTCTCTGAAAGCATTTCTCAGCCTGTGGATTGCCATGAGGTGACTTCTCGTTTTATAAATTCTTCAACGGCAGACCTTTTTGCCGCTGATTTTAACCTTAGCCTTTCTTTTATAAGTGATGTAGGGTCGATGATTGATGTTTTTAACAATTGTTGTCTTTGCATCCTGAACGGTATCTGCCCAGTCAAATGGAAATGTTTACCTATCTGTAACCCCACATCTTGGATTAATGACACAATTCGTGATCTGAAGCGCACTTGTAGGAAAGCGGAGCATTTATGGAGAAAATCCAATCTGCAGGTCCATCTCTATTATTTAAAGAAGTTTTTAGCTGATTTTAACTAGGCAGTTAAAGAGGCAAGGGCAAACTATTTCTCTAACCTGATTACTAGGAGTAAGGGAAACTCTAAGATATTCATTAATACCATTATCCATCCTGCTGCTGCGCCCATTCCTATCTCGTCAAATGAGGATTGTCAACGCTTCCTTTCGTTTTTTATAGACAAAGTTAGTAACGTGAGGAAAACTATTGACCCACAATCATCAGGTCTGATTTCTCCTTTAGTTGCTCATCGGCTTTATCCTTTGTTGTGATGCACTTTGTGATTTTTATCTTGAAAGGTGCTATATAAATAAAGTTTTACTTACTTACTCCTGGATCATAGCACTAAGTACAGCATGTAACGAGCTCATATTCAGCGAGCAGCTTCCCCAGACACAGACATTATATAAATCACTAGACGCCCGTCCAACGCTGAAGCCTATTGGCGCTGTTGAGCCGTCGGCGGCCATCTTGAGTCCGGTACAGACTCCACTACATTACAATGTAATCACAGCAGACTGAAGAGATTCTGTCATGTTTTTTGCTGTAAACAAGTGATTCAGTATAATTTAAGATTAGTAGTGGACTTAAGTAGTATTTAGTAAAACACAACAAATATAACAGAGAAGCAGAAGTTATTAATCAGTTATTTTACTGAATGTTTTTATTGTTATTATATGCAGTAAAATTAAATTAGAGCCATTCCAGGTATCAGTGCAAAAAAGCAGTTTGAAAAAGACATATAGCAGATAAACATATACAAATATTTGCAAAATATATTCAGAAAGTATATACAATATAAACTTGGAGGTGTAATATATGTTCCACAAGATGCATGTTTTCTATATACTTTGTAGTGTATTGCTCATTAGCTACGTTTACATGCGCCAAATTTCCCCAATCTGATTAAAATCTTGGTCGATCTGAATTCCCAAATCCCTGTTTACATGGACACTAACTGAAATGATCTGATCATGCCATGAGTACACATGCACCAAGCACTCAATCAGGTTAAATGAGTTGAGCATGCGCACAGCGAGTTGTCTTACAAACTCCGTCCTTTCTGCACGTCTTTCCCGCCCCATCGTGTGCTCGATCTGACTCACGTTATCCCCAATATGGACCCTCTGCAGGTGATTACCTTTATGTTTGGGTTTTTACTGGTCGCATTAACCAAGCTAGAGGCTGAATACATATTACTACTGCTCCTCCACCACAGGAGAGGAGAGCAGGATGACAGGATGACTGCACCAGCAGACCACTTCTGTTTACTTCCCGCTATGTTTTCTACTTGGGTCTGCGAAAGCAGAAAGACGTCACGCTGAAGTTGTACGCATGCGCAGTGGGCTTTTTTCACCCTTTCATTCCGAATGGGTGTGTACATGCACGTCTATCTGAATGAAGATCAGACAAAACCACCCCTCTAGATCGGAAGTAAATTTAATTCTGATCAGGCTGCATCGGATCAAAACATTCTGATTAACATGTTTACATGATGTATTTTTATTCGATTGGGCGTTTATTCCGATTAAATGTGCCCATGTAAACATAGCTAGTGATTAGAAATAACTGCACAGAGGTTTTATAAAATAGTATTTTACAATACAGTGTACATGGTTTAACATAAGATCAAAGTAGTAGTAATACATGTAATACACACATGTATAAATACACACACACACTAATATATCAGTCTTGAGGTTGATAACTGTGATGCATCCTGTGAGGTCACAGATCGGCTCGTTTCAGCTCTCAATGACTGTTGTCGGACCTCATCAGAACCCTGGACCTCATCAGAACCCTGGACCTCATCCGAACCCTGGACCTCATCAGAACCCTGGACTTCATCAAAACCCTGGATGTCATCAGAACCCTGGACGTCATCAGAACCCTGGACCTCATCAGAACCCTGGACCTCATCAGAACCCTGGACCTCATCAGAACCCTGGACTTCATCAAAACCCTGGATGTCATCAGAACCCTGGACGTCATCAGAACCCTGTACGTCATCAGAACCCTGGACCTCATCAGAACCCTGGACGTCATCAGAACCCTGGACCTCATCCGAACCCTGGACCTCATCCAAACCCTGGACCTCATCAGAACCCTGGACGTCATCAGAACCCTGGACCTCATCAGAACCCTGGACGTCATCAGAACCCTGGACCTCATCAGAACCCTGGACCTCATCAGAACCCTGGACCTCATCAAAACCCTGGATGTCATCAGAACCCTGGACCTCATCAGAACCCTGGACCTCATCAGAACCCTGGACCTCATCAGAACCCTGGACCTCATCAGAACCCTGGACGTCATCAGAACCCTGGACCTCATCAGAACCCTGGACGTCATCAGAACCCTGGACCTCATCAGAACCCTGGACCTCATCAGAACCCTGGACGTCATCAGAACCCTGGACCTCATCAGAACCCTGGACCTCATCAGAACACTGGACGTCATCAGAACCCTGGACCTCATCAGAACCCTGGACGTCATCAGAACCCTGGACCTCATCAGAACCCTGGACGTCATCAGAACCCTGGACCTCATCAGAACCCTGGACCTCATCAGAACCCTGGACGTCATCAGAACCCTGGATGTCATCAGAACCCTGGACTTCATCAAAACCTTGGATGTCATCAGAACCCTGGACCTCATCAGAACGCTGGACCTCATCAGAACCCTGGACGTCATCAGAACCCTGGACGTCATCAGAACCCTGGACCTCATCAGAACCCTGGACCTCATCAGAACCCTGGACCTCATCAGAACTCTGTGTTTAGAATGTCCTGATGAGATGATGAGAATCTAATCTAAGTACTTGTTGATGAAGAAACTAAGAACAAGATGTCTTACGTTATAATTATTTGTAACTGTATCATGGTTGTCATGAGGTAACCTGAATTTCTTCTATAATTCCCTCTTTTTTGAACTATAAAACTAATTTTATAGTAAACCAAAATGAAATGGACATATTAATATAATATGATCATAATCACAAAATAATCATCATAATGCAATCACCAAACACATAACCCTCCAGGAAAGGAGATGAACCCCAAAATTAAACTTTTTCTGGCTAAATTAAGTTAAATTTTGTTAAAAGAATATACAATTTATTGTTTACAGCATAAGTACTGGAGAACTCTGGGGTTGATGTGAAACATCTGCAGGGAGCACAAGATATGATACTATTTGAATATAAATAAATAATAAATACATAAATAAATAAAGAGAATAAATAGAGTTTTAATACATGACATGAAAACAGGGTCTTATGATGATACAGCTACTCCTCCAAGATGAACCAGAAAGATGAAGATGGATGGAATAACTCCATCTGTCAGTCTGATGACCAGTTGGATGAAAATCTGCTGGTTTGAAATGTTCACTACAGAGAACGAAGACTCTGGATCTGTGAAACCTTCTCTTCTTCAGGAATCTTCCACTTCCTGATATCGATTTGGAAAACCTTTACATCCAAAACCAGAGATTTTAGAGTCTACATAAAAAAACTGAAAAAAGAGTATCAATCTTATTATCTTCATTCTTCTTCGCATTTTATTTGTGTTAACTTTTACTTTACACTTTATTCCTGTTTTCACTCCAGAGATCTGATAAACTTATTTTGAAATAACACAAACTCTTCTGTTAATAATGAACCAAAGCTGCAGCTTAGTGGCAGGTTTTTCCAGTGGTGAGACAATAAGCTGCGGTGTGCTGGGAATGTGCTCGGTGAACTTAAAGAGGGCGAGGTGCTGGAGAGTCTGAGGAGGGATCCAGGAAACCAGCAGTGGTGGGAGTTGATCCAGAGTGAGATGATGAGTCCATGGGAGAAGTTGAGGCAGGAGTGACAGCGAGTGGAGATGTTGAGGCAGGTGTGGATTCCAGAGGGGACCAGAGACAGACAGGAAGCCAGGCTGGGGAGACGGTCGTGTGGAGACATGACAACAGGAACCCATGACAGAAGAGTCCTCCTAGCTGTGCGGCAGACGGCCAGCGCAGAGGCACTCAAACCCAGAGAGACGCTCCAGGCAACGGGACACGATAAGTTGTGGAACAAACTGGCGTCTGTCTCTAGTTCCTCCTCTGCTTAAATACCCAGCTCTCCTGGGTAATGAGCCACAGCTGCTGCCACGCCCTGCAATGAGAGTTAATGCAGAAAAAAAACAACAACACCACACACCAGCTGCTGAGATCCTGACATATGGGATATATAATTTCTAGAATAAGCACTAGTGTTCCTATGTAGCTAACGTTAGCAGGCTGGTGGACATACGGTACAAAATATGTATTTTGTCAGAAAAAAATAACGATGTTCAGTCTTACCACTGAAATCCCACGAGCCCTGGTCTCAATATTCTGTTTATTAAAGCAGAAATATGCTGAACAACATTCAGACATCCTTTATGAACCGCTGTTGTTTTTAGATGTGAGTCTGCGTCGAATACCGGACTCTAATGGTGGCCGCATTTCCTGCGCAGCAGCAGCCAATGGGGCGTCTAGTGTTATATACATGTCTATGGCCCCAGAATGTTTTGCAGGATTTAAAGAGGCCCTTCCATTAAAAACGGTTTTTCTGAGGTTTCTGTTGAATATTTTAGCTCCACAGGTGTTCTTACCTTCATAGTGGGTGAAAACAGGTCAACAACTTCTCTTTCAGTTTTAATCTCTCAAACTACGCAGGTGGTGATAAAACCCGAGTTCGAACAACCTTAATTTGTTTCATCACAACTCCTTTGTTTGTTAGTATTTGGCAGCTCCCGCAGTTGAAACCACACCTAGCATGCTGCTGGCTAAAAGCTGTAGCATAAGACGTATCAAACAGGAAGAGAGTATGTCTGATGTTGCCATGTGCAGTGGGGCAGGAAACAGTATACCTTGCCCTCATAGGCTAGTTTGTTAGCCAATCTGAGTCCAGCAAATTTGAATAATGAATATGAACGAGCTGCTGCTTGAGCTGCTGCTTGAAGTCTGACGGAACGAGCTGAAACCAGCCGAATTTTAATGCAGACAGATTGAAAGGTCTGTTAATCTGTGTTTCCTAATGTTTTTTTGATATAAAATGTTTCATATTACTGGTTAATAATTAAGAAATAAACAGTCATGAAATTTGTATGAAATGGCCTCTTTAAGCCAATAAAAGCTGTAGAGACGTCAAGACGTCAATGGCACTGAATGAGTTAAAACATTTTAAAAATTTTAAATACATTATTATATATTAAGTATTGTTTTGGCTCCCAGACCACATCATACATAACAGTAGAACCAATTACACCATTCACACCACAGCACAAAGAACAGTCACACTACACACTTGGATGGAAGGACGGACGGACGGACAGATGGATGGATGGACTGTGAATATTGCTGTTGTCTCATCCTGTACAATCAGCAAAATGATTAAAAAGTTTAAGTTTATTCATTTATAAAGCTCCAGGTTGATTGGGCTGAATTGTTAGTTCAGCACAATCCTCCATCCTGAGCAGCACGATTGGCGACAATGGAAAGGAACAACTCCCTTTTAACAGGAGGAAACCTCTAGCAGAACCAGAACCCGGCTCAGGATGGGGGACCTTCTGCCTCAGCTGACTGGGGTCTGAGCTGACAGGAAAGAGACAAATACTGATGGATTTTGGCCAGTCGTCATGTCTATAGAAAGATAAACAGAGAAACAGTTAATGGCAGCAGTAACAATCAATACAAACATGGAGAGTAAAGAGAGACAGTAGAGTTAAGACATGTGAATCATAGTATTTAAGCTGATGTGGTTTAACTTTCATGTACATAATTTGGGGCCTTCAGGTGTACTGCCTGCTATGTAGCAACATAAATTGTGTCACATTGCGGCTTCGTCTATATATTTCAGATTTGTACCTCTCAAAACAGTGACTTTAAGAAACAGAACAATCAGAATCAGTGTGTCAGTCTTCTCTGCTGGCTTCATACTGTGGTAGCTGTTCTGTATAGGCAGGACTATTAAAATGCTAAAGAGTTCAAATGATAACACGCTGATTTATTACTGAAGCCACCTTATTCAACAAAGAAGTCCAGTTGCCTTGGATTCAGCTTGTTATGATAGTTACATCATGTATGTGACTCCATACATGCGCAAGTCATCATGTTGTGCAAAATGATGTAAAAAATAAGCATAACAAATGATTGTTGTATTTGTGTGTTTGTAGGCCTCTCAACCCTTCAGGTGATTCTGGACACTGCAGCAGAGAAAAAGTGGATTGTGACAGCTATAAATGTAGGAGACCTGAAGGATGAGAGGAAGGATGAGGCTTACCGCTCACTGTTTCAGGTAGTAACAAAAATTAAAGCTGCAAGCAGCGATGAGCAGCCTTCACATCTTGGTGGTGCTCTGACCTGCGGAGCAACCACCTCCCAAGAGCACCAACTTGTCCACACACTTGCCCCTTAAAATCACAACAAATCTCTGCTCAAGCAGGCCAAAGATAACTTTCTTCCTTCATGGCCAATATTCTGTGAGATGCATACCCTTTGTTGATGCAGACCCAGCCGTTTTGGATAACTTCACTTATTAAATGCATGGACCAATTTTGGAAAATCTACAGTAGGTCAGAGTTTTGAAAAGGGACTGCAGTTTGAAAACTCACGGGGGCTGCTGTTATTCCTATAGGATAGACAGTGGGCTGAAGAGCCTTTGTGTAGAACTTGACTAGTTTATCACATATGCTAATTCCATAGGTCAAATCATTCCATAGGTCAGATCGTTCCATAGGTCAGATCATTCCATTGGTTAAATTGTTCCATAGGTCAAATCATTCCATAGGTCAGATCGTTCCATAGGTCAGATCATTCCATTGGTCAAATTGTTCCATAGGTCAGATCATTCCATAGGTCAGATCGTTCCATAGGTCAGATCGTTCCATAGGTCAGATCATTCCATTGGTCAAATTGTTCTATAGGTCAAATCATTCCATAGGTCAGATCATTCCATAGGTCAGATCGTTCCATAGGTCAAATTGTTCCATAGGTCAGATCATTCCATAGGTCAGATCGTTCCATAGGTCAGATCGTTCCATAGGTCAGATCATTCCATAGGTCAGATCATTCCATTGGTCAAATTGTTCTATAGGTCAAATCATTCCATAGGTCAGATCATTCCATAGGTCAAATTGTTCCATAGGTCAGATCATTCCATAGGTCAGATCATTCCATAGGTCAGATCGTTCCATAGGTCAGATCATTCCATAGGTCAGATCGTTCCATAGGTCAGATCGTTCCATAGGTCAGATCATTCCATAGGTCAGATCATTCCATAGGTCAAATTGTTCCATAGGTCAGATCATTCCATAGGTCAGATCATTCCATAGGTCAGATCGTTCCATAGGTCAGATCGTTCCATAGGTCAGATCATTCTATAGGTCAGATCATTCCATAGGTCAGATCATTCCATAGGTCAGATCGTTCCATAGGTCAGATCATTCTATAGGTCAGATCATTCCATAGGTCAGATCATTCCATAGGTCAGATCATTCTATAGGTCAGATCATTCCATAGGTCAGATCATTCTATAGGTCAGATCATTCCATAGGTCAGATCATTCCATAGGGCAAATCATTCCATAGGTCATATAATTCCATAGTTCAGATTATTCCATGGTTGGACTAGGTCAGCATTTGCAGGGAGAGCTGATCATTCCTGACACATACTTTTATCTTGCATGTTCCTTTGTAAACAGGTTGTCCCGGTGCAGATCTGTTGAAGTATGTCAAAGTTACAGAAACACTTTATAGTGAGACATTAAGATTGCTGGCACGACCCCACTATTTTTCTCAGAGTTATTTTATGCATGGTTACTTGAGCATCTCACCTGTAATGTGACCAGGTTTCAGGCTCCACCTCAATAAGTAAAACAAGAGACTTTGTGGACGAAGTGTTGACATGTAATGTTGTTGAGGTCATGGATGTGATCAAGCATATCAAATTTGGATCAGGTAATCATGTAAGTTATAGCTATTCATTTTTATGATTCAAATGGAAATTTTAAAAAGTAGCCACGCCCACTTTTTTCAAGTTAGATTAAATCTTTTGACATGTGTCAACCCCCATGCTTAAGAGTTTACTTTTTATAGTAACAGAACAGAGAATGGCCCCAAAGTCTAAAACAAGACACTTCCGGTTTCCAGTGGGTGGGCTAAGTTAACCTAAATCCATAGGGTTTTATTGAGGAGCTCACTGTGATCCTATGTATACATTTTGTTAAAAATTTGGGAAATTTCCAGGGAATTACAACAGTTTTTTTTTTTTTTTTTGCTTGAAGGCAATATTTGATGTAAAGCAAAACCCACATTACTTAAGCTAGAATAAAACATTTATAATCACATATCCCCCCATAAGACTCTACAGACATACGTACATAGTTTTATGGTGATGAAAATATCTGGGAGCAGTTAGTTCAAATCAACTGCCTGGCAAGATCCTCCGAATCGAACCAGCCTTAATCTCCTTTCTCTCTCCAGATCAGCTCTGCTGAGTGCTGTCCGTCTGCTCGCAGCTAGCCTCCCTCGCAATTAGAGGGCACTCCCAGCTGCCAGCACCTCTAGAGCTAACCCGCACTAGTCAGCAATCCCAATCAGGCTCACGCTAGTCCGCGGGTGGACCGCGCCACCTCTTGGGATGCTCCTCATCACCGAGCTCCCCCTGACACCTAGTTAGTAGTTAGTAGATGTAGGCGCACTGCTTCTCCATCTTGCTTGGAGTTAATGATTGTCAGACCTGCTCACGTAGTAACGGTTGTGTGATTGGTCAATGGCCGTTTTGGGGGCGTGGCCAGCGAAAGGTCAATTATCTTTCAGCTGGCAACAAGTTATTTAACCTGAACTGGTGCAATGAATTGCTTCTCATTTATTAAACCACAGGGTTCATTATTCTTTTTTATATTTGGTGAACTGATTTATTAATAACTTAGCCTAGTTAAGATAAAAGTCATGTTCTTAGTTGTTATAAACAGTCAGTCATTTTCTTTAACCACTTGGTTCCTGTTCAGGATTGCAGCAGTAGTCATTGGGGGAAAGGTGTCGTTGCATCCTGGACAGAGACACACAACCCCCCCCCCAAACACACACACCTCAGGCCAATTTAGAGTTACCAATTAATGTATTGAGTGATTCTATAATTAGGGGTACATTTCAGCTTGACCAAAAAGTGGAAAAATCACTGTGCTTTTTGGCTTAATACTCTATTTGTGTCTATAGTATACCCCTGGATTTTGCTAAATCCATGAATTGCCAAGCTTAAACTCTTATGATTTTTAAAATATGTCAATGAAAATAAACACCTGGTTCATTATTTTGTCAACTGTGTTACGGACAAAAGTTCTGTTGTAGATCACACAAATAAACTATCACTCATATGATAATGTCATTTTTTGGCATCTTCTTAGGTCTATTCATTCAGGATTTTTTTCCCTTTTCTTGAACTGGTTTGAAAATAAGAATTTTGAGATGAAAACTAATATTCTTTGGGATATTACATCAAGGATGACTATTTTTTTTAAACAGAAATCGATAGCACACTCAGTTTGAAAGTTACCTGTGTCACGTTCTGGTGCTGTGAGGACTCGGGGCAGGACCCAAGATGCAGGGAGACACGGGGAGACTCGAAACTCAAAATTAATCCTTTTTTAATAATAAAAAATCAAAGGGGCTGACAAGCAGCAAAACACTTACATGAAAGGAGGGCTCGGGAGGAGAAACACACGGCACGCTAGACAATACTCCGACAACTTGAACAACATTGACACACCCTTTTATAACTAACACAACACAAGAAGGCAATCAACACAAATGAAAAACACCTGGGGAAGAGAGGGAGATGGAAACGAGCAACAGCTGAGACACAAGGAGAACTGGGAGCACAGAATATAAACACAAACCAGAAAATACACAAGAAACACAGGAGGACAAGAAAAACAACAAAACTCTCACTCAGAACATAATCAGACATACACAGAACATGACTCCTGACATTACCCCCCCTTCAAGGGACGGCCCCTGGACGTCCCCTGAAAACAACAAAAAGAGGCATCCTGAAACTCAGAAGGGCGGGAGGTGGGGGACCCGGAGGAGGGAAAAAACACAAAAAACCCAAGGGCACAGAAAAAAAAACCAACTCAGAATTCACAAAATTTAACTCAAAAAGCGCCACTAGGGAAAACAAGAGAGCGCAGAAAGTCTGGAGGGCGGCCCAAAGGGCAGCCTGGAGGCCACGAGGAGAGACTCAGAATGTCTGGGGGGCGGCCCGGAGGGCAGCCTGGAGGCCACGAGGAGAGACTCAGAATGTCTGGGGGGCGGCCCGGAGGGCAGCCTGGAGGCCACGAGGAGAGACTCAGAATGTCTGGGGGGCGGCCCGGAGGGCAGCCTGGAGGCCACGAGGAGAGACTCAGAATGTCTGGGGGGCGGCCCGGAGGCCGCGAAGAGAAGCTCAGAAAGTCCGGGGGGCGGCCCGGAGGCCGCGAAGAGAAGCTCAGAAAGTCCGGGGGGCGGGGGCGTCGCGGACGGCGACGTCCTCGAACCCAGGAGGAAGCGCTGGAGGACCGTCGCGGACGGCGACGACCTCGGACCCCGGCGCTGGAGGACCGTCGCGGACGGCGACGTCCTCGAACCCAGGAGGAAGCGCTGGAGGACCGTCGCGGACGGCGACGACCTCGGACCCCGGCGCTGGAGGACCGTCGCGGACGGCGACGTCCTCGAACCCAGGAGGAAGCGCTGGAGGGCCGTCGCGGACGGCGACGCCCTCGAACCCTGGCGTTGGAGGACCGTCGCGGACGGCGACGTCCTCGAACCCAGGAGGAGGCGCGGGAGGGCCGTCGCGGACGGCGACGCCCTCGGACCCTGGCGTTGAAGGCACGTCGCGGACGGCGACGTCCTCGAACCCAGGAGGAGGCGCTGGAGGACCGTCGCGGACGGCGACGTCCTCGGACCCTGGCGTTGGAGGGCCGTCGCGGACGGCGACGCCCTCGAACCCTGGCGTTGGAGGACCGTCGCGGACGGCGACGTCCTCGAACCCAGGAGGAGGCGCTGGAGGACCGTCGCGGACGGCGACGTCCTCGGACCCTGGCGTTGGAGGACCGTCGCGGACGGCGCCGTCCTCGGGGACGGCGACGTCCTCGAACCCAGGAGGAGGCGCTGGAGGGCCGTCGCGGACGGCGACGCCCTCGAACCCTGGCGTTGGAGGACCGTCGCGGACGGCGACGTCCTCGAACCCAGGCGGAGGCGCTGGAGGACCGTCGCGGACGGCGACGTCCTCGGACCCTGGCGTTGGAGGGCCGTCGCGGACGGCGACGCCCTCGAACCCGGGAGACGGCAGACCGCAGTCGGCGGGACCCACAGGCGGGCAGCAGTCGGCGGGACCCACAGGCGGGCAGCAGTCGGCGGGACCCTCGGTGGAACTGGAGGCGTCGGGACCCTCGGTGGAACTGGAGGCGTCGGGACCCTCGGTGGAACTGGAGGCGTCGGGACCCTGTCGAACTCTGGAACCGGGACCCTCTCGAACTCCGGAACCGGGACCCTCTCGAACTCCGGAACCGGGACCCTCTCGAACTCCGGAACCGGGACCCTCTCGAACTCCGGAACCGGGACCCTCTCGAACACTGGAACCGGGACCCTCTGGAACACTGGAACCGGGACCCTCTGGAGGTGGAGGAGCGTCCACCTGGACCTCCTCGGAGACTCGGAAGGATGGAGGAGCGTCCACCTGGACCTCCTCGGAGACACGGAAGGGAGGAGGAGCGTCCACCTGGACCTCCTCGGAGACACGGAAGGGTGGAAGACCCGAAGCTGAAGCCCCTCCACGGCGTCTGCGGCGGCGGGGTCTACCGCTCGGCTGAGGTCTCAGGAGCTCAGGCTCGGCGAGACCTGCTGACAGGCACGGGGCTGGCTCAGCGGCACATGCTGACGGGCACGGGGCTGGCTCAGCGGCACATGCTGACGGGCACGGGGCTGGCTCAGCGGCACATGCTGACGGGCACGGGGCTGGCTCAGCGGCACATGCTGACGGGCACGGGGCTGGCTCAGCAGCCCGTGCAGACCACATCTGGAGGAGTGCCTTACCCTTGGTGGTGATGACTTCTATGAGGAGCTGCTGATATCGTGAACACCAGGCTGTAAGTGGGCTCTTACGAAGCAGCTCCTCCGCAACCTCCAGCGCAGCACGGATGTACGATACGTCCGTAGATGTACTGGCTGCGCCCAGGATCTTCACCAACCTCTCCTCCAGCAGATCAATCTCCTCCTGACTGACCTCGAGCTTGAGGGGAGGAGAAGAAACTGCTGTGGCCGGATCCATAGTCTGGTCGGAGTATTCTGTCACGTTCTGATGCTGTGAGGACTCGGGGCAGGACCCAAGATGCAGGGAGACACGGGGAGACTCGAAACTCAAAATTAATCCTTTTTTAATAATAAAAAATCAAAGGGGCTGACAATCAGCAAAACACTTACATGAAAGGAGGGCTCGGGAGGAGAAACACACGGCACGCTAGACAATACTCCGACAACTTGAACAACATTGACACACCCTTTTATAACTAACACAACACAAGAAGGCAATCAACACAAATGAAAAACACCTGGGGAAGAGAGGGAGATGGAAACGAGCAACAGCTGAGACACAAGGAGAACTGGGAGCCCAGAATATAAACACAAACCAGAAAATACACAAGAAACACAGGAGGACAAGAAAAACAACAAAACTCTCACTCAGAACATAATCAGACATACACAGAACATGACTCCTGACAACCTGACATTATTATCTAGGTTCCCTCTCTCTAGAAATGTCCCTCATCATTTATATTACAATTTAGCCAACATTTGAAATAATTATTGCACAAAAATCATACGTAACACAGTTGACAACAGAATAACACAGTTGACAGGAGTAACACAGTTGACAGGACACATTGGGAAAAGGAAGAAAGAGGAAAGAAACCTTTCTATGCAACAGAAACTTTATTTTGATTGATTTTGATTTGAGTAGTTTTTTTTAACATTGCAACATTTCATAACATTCCCCTCATCCCCATCCCATCAATCCCTTCTGTCCATTCTTCCTTCAGTCTGTCCTTCCTTCTCTCATTTTTCCATCATTTCCCCTTTCCTCCACTCATTCTCACTCCTCTACTCTTATTCTTCCTTTATTTTTAATCCTTCCCCTTGTTATTCCGTTTCATCTCTCCATCCTTCTGTCATTCCTTTCACACCTCTTGGTTTCTTCCACCCTGCTTCCCTTCAACAGTCATTGAACTGTAACATGGATACTGGTTCTGAACAATTTGTGAAACAATTAACATGCTTCCTTTCATCCTCCTCCTTGACTTTCATTCCTTTCTTCGGGTCTCCACTTCCAAGTTATTGAACAATTACTAATGTAACAATAATAAAAAAGATTAACCATTAATACTGGATTATTTGCATTCATAACTTTCCAATACTTGTATAGTTTATGATGTACTTTGTTGTCAGTGTCCAATACATTTACTTGTTTAGTTTGATTTCGGCTCAAGTTTCTGCAAAAATCCTGCTGTTGCTCAAACTCATCACTTAGAGCATATTTAATTTTCCAGGCTCATTAGAGCTTTTTTCCAACTTCTTCCACTTTCAGAGAGTTCATAGCTCTAGTTCTCCCTAGCACAGAAATGACCATTTAGTAATGGTGTGTAACATTGTTGTAACATTGCCAATAAGTATTTAAGAGCACTTCATAGTTTTCAACCTGAACTGATAAGGCTAAAACATGTCAACAGGTAACTGTCATTTTATACCATTGAAACATATCACAATGTTTGGGGTAAGGAATGGAATATACCTAAGGAATGCTCTTTAGTTATGTAGCAAAGTCTAATTAGAGTGTGATGATGTATTCAGTCCATAGATAATTCTGATCCCTGTAACATTCAAATCAGGATTTATGTATTCTAATAATTTAGTAATTACACCTACAAGGTGTATTCATCATGTCATTTCTATGTAATTACAGTAGGTAATTGTTTTAAATCAGTTGAGTTATCGTCTGATGTGCAAAATCATGCATTTATGGAATAACTACATTACTACACTTGTATATATTTCATCAAGCAATTTATGCGTAATAACAATTTAATTAATTCAATGTGTTAAAACCAACCACACTCAATAAGCATAAATTATGAAAAGAAACCCTGCAAAAACTGTCAGCTGTGCCATCCTAAATAATGCTGGAGGCGACAGTAGCTCAGGAGGTAGAGCAGGTCGTCTGGTAATCAGAGTATCATTGACTCAGAAACGTGTGAGTGTGTGAATGAAAAATTGTAGTGTGAAGCACTTTGGGAGTCTGACTTACAGGTCCTGAATCCTGCTATTTTACAGCTTTCAACATCTGGGATAGGCACAGATATGATAAAATGTTACCATTAGCATCCTATAGTCGTCATTTGTCTTGAAATATAACTTATAACCTGTATCCCAGAAATAAAACGCTCGGTTTACCTAAAATCCCATCTCTCCCCACTGAGGGATCGCCCACTTATTGTGACCAGGGGTTTTGCGTGCCTTAGTGACCGTAAGAGCTAAACCAGCAGAAGCTTAGTCTTCCGGTGGGACACCCAAGTTGGACGGGTCTTAGAGTAAGGCAGAACAAAATACAATCCATATGCATGCAACAGAAAAATTACAGAACACCATCACTTCCCACCCCTGTCTTTTCAAACATTTGGTGAAGTCAGATAGAAGAAAAACAACAGCAGAACACAGAACTGGTTAATAGTGAATGTAAGAACATTTCCACACACAATGTGAAGGAAGCAGGTCATGTGGTCTGATGAGTCGAGACTGTCCCTGTTCCAGAGTGATGGAAGAAGGTCATGTGGTCTGATGAGTCGAGACTATCCCTGTTCCAGAGTGATGGAAGAAGGTCACGTGGTCTGATGAGTCGAGACTGTCCCTGTTCCAGAGTGATGGAAGTAGGTCATGTGGTCTGATGTGACCCTGTTCCAGAGTGATGGGTGCATCAAGGCTCAGTGGTTAGAGCGGTCGTCCTCCAATTTGAAGATTGGTGGATCAATCCCGGCTTCCACCGCCACATGTCGAAATGTCCTTGGGCAAGACACTGAACCCCATGTTGCCCCCCGATCTGCGTATCGGGTTGTGTGAGTGTTAGCCCCTACCCTCTCCCCCCCGGTTTACATATCGAGTTTTGTGAATGGGTGAATGCAAAACCTTGTAGTGTGAAAGCGCTTTGAGTGGTCTGAATGACTAGAAAAGCGCTATACAAATACAGGACATTTACCATTTACCATTTACTTACTGTTCAAGCCTGTGGGGGCAGAGCTATGATCTGGGGTTGCTGCAGTTGGTTCAGCAACTGGATGTGCTCAAAGCATGAGGTCAGCTGACTACCTGAATATACTGAATGACAAGGTGATTCCATCAATGGATTGTTTCTTCCCTGATGGCACAGGCATGTTCCAAAATGACAATGGAGGATCCATTGGGCTCAAATTTTGACAGAGTGGTTAAGGGAGCATGAGATATCATGTTCACACATGGATTAGCCCCACAGAGTCCAGGCCTAAAGGCCTAAACCCCATGGAGAACCTTTGGGATGTGCTGGAGAAGCTTTCCACAGCAGTCAGACTATCATCAATGCAGAAGGGAAAAAATGAATGCAACACTGGATGAAATAAATCTAGTGTAGAAACTTATTGCAACAACACTACAGCGAATGCGTGTCGTAATCAAAGCTAAAGACGGTCCAACGAAATATTAGAGTGACACTGTTTTTTGGTGGCGATTTATTATTTTTTTTGGCCAGGGAGTGAACCAAATGTGTGAAATGTTTAAAAATAAACTGTTTTTCAGGATGGCCACCTTCCTGTTATAATTAGAACATAGGTACAAGAGACTAGTAGGTACTGAGAGGATACAAGTGTGTACCAATTTTCATAATCCTCAATTAAAGCAGTTGGCAGGGCTAACAATTTAAATGCTTCAAATGGTAAATGGTAAATGTCCTGTATTTGTATAGCGCTTTTCTAGTCATTCAGACCACTCAAAGCACTTTCACACTACAAGGTTTTACATTCACCCATTCACACAACCCGATATGTAAACCGGGGGGGAGAGGGTAGGGGCTAACACTCACACAACCCGATACGCAGATCGGGGGGCAACATGGGGTTCAGTGTCTTGCCCAAGGACACTTCGACATGTGGCGGTGGAAGCCGGGATCGATCCAACAACCTTCAAATTGGAGGACGACCGCTCTAACCACTGAGCTACAGCCGGGGAAAACGAAGCACTGTTGACGCAATTAACCATGCCCACATACTCAAGTATGTTTAGGTCCTGACAAAACTCATCCTATTAAGTTTAGTCATGATTTGATCATGAATGGGGCTTTTACACCAACAAATTGGTTGGTGGTGAGACATAAAACTTTGACATGCTGCTGTAACCACATCTTAAAACTTAGAGCCCTAAGTTTTTATGCCATGTTAAGACCAACTCATTGGCTGTAATTAGAACCAGGTTGTTGTGGTTTTAATAAACTGACCAAAATATGACCTCAAAGAGTAAAACATGACACATCCAGTTTTAAGTGGGCCTGATGTGAGACATTTTCAGGCAAAGTTTGAGGTAAAGCCATGCCCAAACCATAAAGCTTTTGAAAAGTCTTCTGATAACCCTCCCCCAACATGCCTAAAGACTGTACTGACCAAGTTAGGTGGGAATATGTTAAAATCTCTGGGAGGAGTGACAGTGAAGGACCTCAAAGACCCAGTGAGCGGGGCTAAAGTTGTCTCAAAATAAGAACATATAGGTTGGATTAGGAAGCAACCACGATCACCCACAAACATTTTAGTGCAGGTCCTGATGTTTTTCTAAAAGTTATAACGTTTTATTTTTATATAGTTGGAAGTAAAAGTTTGAGGTTAGGCCACGCCTACACCATTCAACTTTTGGAAATCCATTGTGCCTTGAAACTGTACTGACAAAGTTTGATGTTGATACGGGGGGTACACAAAAACTCACGAGTCCCCAAAAAAGCAATTCATTTAGCAGACAGATGGAATAATAAACAGCAAGATTACAATAGGCCTTCACACCACCCTTTTCCATCTTATTCTTGACTGAAGGAACAATGTGGGTAAGACTCTGCAAATGCAAAAGACTGACGATCAATCTTAAAAGTGCTGTAGATGTTTTGTTTCTTATGAGTTGAGTCCAATATGCAAAGACAAACTTCATAGGTGCCATTTCATACAAATGTCATAACTTTGTGATTATTTCTGAAGTATTACCCTGTAATCTGAAATATTTTTTCTCTAAAAACGTTTGGAAAAACTAATGTCCAGACGTTCAAGCTCAGAGTAATCTGACTGCTTGAAAATTGACTTGGATTCTGACCTGTACTCATTAATATTCATTAGGCTAATTAACTGGACTCAGACTGGCTAACAGCTAGCCTATGAGTGCACAGCTTCCTGTATCCTCTCATGCTGCGCGCAACAGCTCTATGACTGTCCAAGTAACATAACTAATAACATCCTGCATAAATCCAAGTTACAGGAGATTTCTGAATGGGACCAGCAGAGATGGAACTTTAATTTCAAGACCAGCACCCCTCTGGGTGGGGATTACGAGTGGGAGGAGGTATTTTAAGACCCCAATAATTTATCAGGAATCCATACAGAACAAGAAAGCTGCCAACACCCAAAAAGCATGTTTGAACAAACATTTAAATTAGTAATATAAGTTCTATGAGTCACTCCAAAAATAAACTGAAGCCATTTGTCCTGCAAATCTGTATTTTTCAGCAATATGTACATTGTGTTCATCTGGATGGAGTGTAGCATTACAACACTGATGATCCGCCATGTACTGAATAGCTGAGCTAACTTTGCAGGCGTGGTCTCAACTGCGCGAGCTGAATACTAATGAGCAAAATCAGTGTAATGTCACAATGATAGGATTTTCAAACTTGCCGGACTCCTGCCTCTGCCCTATTTAAGTGAAACCAAGAACCTGTGGACCAAAAATCTTCAATGTAAAACTCAGAAAAACATTTTTTAATGGCAGGGCACCTTTAAGAGCTTTGCCTTTCAGCTCAGCTCCTTCTTCACTACAACAGACTGAAGCAGCGCTCTCATCCCTGAGGACAAGCCCCAATCTGTCTAATCCATCTCCTGCTCCATTCAGCATCACTTATGAACAAGATGCCCAAATACTTAAACGCCGCCATTTGAAGCAAAGACTCACTGCCAACCTGAAGTGACCATTCCATCTTTTTCCGGTTGAGAACCATGGCCTCAGATTTTGAGTAGCTGCCTCTTATCCCAGCTGCTTACACAACGAAGGTCATGGCTCGAAGATGCCAACAGAACCACATCATGACATGTTTTAAGGTTTGTTCGAACTCCAAGTTTTACCCTGACTCCAGACACACACACAGGACCAGGAAATCAGATGCAGTGATTTAATATTTACAGTGGAAAAGTACAACAGTTCGAAATGTGCAAGCTGCTGGCAGGAAAACTGGAACGGGTACCAGGCTCGGGTGGAGTCCTGGCAGTGGAGGAGAGACAGGTTAGATACAGGTCCTTCCAGAGTAGATATGAAATGCTGCGGTGTGCTGGGAGTGTGCTAAATGAACTCACGGATGGAACGGTGCTGGAGAGGCAGAGGAAGGGTCCAGGGAACCAGCAGTGGTGGTGGTGATCAGGAGGCAGAGAGTGTGAGAATAGATCCAGTGTGAGTAGATGAATCCAGAGAAGACGTTGAGGCAGGGGTGACAGAAGACGGCTGTTCCGGGGCAGGTGTGGATTCCAGAGGGGACCAGAGACAGACAGGGAAGCCAGGCAGGGGAGACGGTCGTGGAACGCATGACCTCAGGAACCCGTGACAAAAGAGTCCTCTTGGCGGCGCAGCAGACGGCCAGTGCAGAGGCACTCAGACCTGGAGGAGCGCTCCAGGCAACGGGACTAAGAGAGGGGAAGGAGAAGGCAGGTTGGAACACTAATACTCTAAATGCTGTCAAACTCACAAGCTCAGGCCACACCTTACCACATAAACAAGCTGCCACCAGTTGTAGCGCTATTCCGGTTAAATTCTTGATTGGTATTACACCACAAAGCACAGTGTTACATTTCAAATGTATGGAGAGGAAGAGCTTGTTGGAGTAGCTCTGTGACTTAGCTAGCATTTGCTAGCATTTTTTTTGGTTTTTTTGAGTATTTCTTGCTAGTTTTTTCTTCTGGAAATATTTTCTAAATATTTTTCTTCTGATTTGGATGCTGTGCTGATTGAGTTTTTTGCTTGATTTGTCACTTTTTTGCCACTTGTTATGATGAGTAACCATGGCAACAAGAGACTTGTTTACAAGAAAGAGCAACTAACTGGCATTTCTAAGGCTGAAATAATCCTCAAATTGAAACTCTGGATCCCTGATGAGCTCAAAGAAGAAGATGTGGATGCAGAACAGGAGCGGAGTGAAGAGAGAGAAAGAGGAAGTTTAAACCTTCACTTCCATCAGTCATATTGATGAATGTGAGATCTCTTTGTTAACAAAATGGATGAACTTGAAACTCTGTTGAAGACCCAGCCAGAGTATCAGGATGCAGCATCATGTGTTTTACTGAGACATGGCTAAAGGAACATATCCTGGACTCCAGTGTGTCTCTGTCTGGCTTTCCAACAATACGGACAGACAGAGATTTGAAGAGGAGCAGCAAAAGAAGAGGAGTTTGTCAGCTAATCACATCTGCAGTCACCTGTTGGGGGCGGAGCATCAGAGCAAGTAACATGAAGAGGCTGAACAGATGGATAAGGAGGACTGATTCTGTCCTGGAGACTGAACTGGAGTCTCTTGAGTTGATTGTCCAAAGGAGGATGAAGAACATGATGGAAAACCCTCATCATCCTCTTCAGAACACAGTAACTCAACAACAGAGTGTCTCAGTCAGAAGATTCTTCATAATCCGCTGCAGCACAGACCGCTACAGGAGAACCTTCCTGTCCACAGCTAGAACCCTCTACAGGACATCCTTCCTGTCTACAGCTAGAACCCTCTACAGGAGATCCTTCCTGTCCACAGCTAGAACCCTCTACAGGAGATCCTTCCCGTCCACAGCTAGAACCCTCTACAGGAGATCCTTCCCGTCCACAGCTAGAACCCTCTACAGGAGATCCTTCCCGTCCACAGCTAGAACCCTCTACAGGAGAGCCTTCCTGTCTACAGCTAGAACCCTCTACAGGAGAACCTTCCTGTCCACAGCTAGAACCCTCTACAGGACATCCTTCCTGTCTACAGCTAGAACCCTCTACAGGAGATCCTTCCCGTCCACAGCTAGAACCCTCTACAGGAGATCCTTCCCGTCCACAGCTAGAACCCTCTACAGGAGATCCTTCCCGTCCACAGCTAGAACCCTCTACAGGAGAACCTTCCCGTCCACAACTAGAACCCTCTACAGGAGATCCTTCCTGTCCACAGCTAGAACCCTCTACAGGAGATCCTTCCCGTCTACAGCTAGAACCCTCTACAGGAGAACCTTCCCGTCCACAGCTAGAACCCTCTACAGGAGATCCTTCCTGTCTACAGCTAGAACCCTCTACAGGAGATCCTTCCTGTCTACAGCTAGAACCCTCTACAGGAGATTCTTCCCGTCCACAGCTAGAACCCTCTACAGGACATCCTTCCCGTCCACAGCTAGAACCCTCTACAGGAGATCCTTCCCGTCCACAGCTAGAACCCTCTACAGGAGATCCTTCCTGTCTACAGCTAGAACCCTCTACAGGAGATCCTTCCTGTCTACAGCTAGAACCCTCTACAGGAGATCCTTCCTGTCTACAGCTAGAACCCTCTACAGGAGATCCTTCCCGTCCACAGATAGAACCCTCTACAGGACATCCTTCCCGTCCACAGCTAGAACCCTCTACAGGAGATCCTTCCCGTCCACAGCTAGAACCCTCTACAGGAGATCCTTCCTGTCTACAGCTAGAACCCTCTACAGGAGATCCTTCCTGTCTACAGCTAGAACCCTCTACAGGAGATCCTTCCCGTCCACAGCTAGAACCCTCTACAGGAGATCCTTCCCGTCCACAGCTAGAACCCTCTACAGGAGATCCTTCCTGTCTACAGCTAGAACCCTCTACAGGAGAACCTTCCTGTCCACAGCTAGAACCCTCTACAGGACATCCTTCCTGTCTACAGCTAGAACCCTCTACAGGAGAACCTTCCCGTCCACAGCTAGAACCCTCTACAGGAGATCCTTCCTGTCTACAGCTAGAACCCTCTACAGGACATCCTTCCTGTCCACAGCTAGAACCCTCTACAGGAGATCCTTCCTGTCTACAGCTAGAACCCTCTACAGGAGATCCTTCCTGTCCACAGCTAGAACCCTCTACAGGAGATCCTTCCTGTCCACAGCTAGAACCCTCTACAGGAGATCCTTCCCGTCCACAGCTAGAACCCTCTACAGGAGATCCTTCCCGTCCACAGCTAGAACCCTCTACAGGAGATCCTTCCCGTCCACAGCTAGAACCCTCCACAGGAGATCCTTCCCGTCCACAGCTAGAACCCTCTACAGGAGATCCTTCCCGTCCACAGCTAGAACCCTCTACAGGAGATCCTTCCTGTCCACAGCTAGAACCCTCTACAGGAGATCCTTCCCGTCCACAGCTAGAGCCCTCTACAGGAGATCCTTCCTGTCTACAGCTAGAACCCTCTACAGGAGATCCTTCCTGTCTACAGCTAGAACCCTCTACAGGAGATCCTTCCCGTCCACAGCTAGAACCCTCTACAGGACATCCTTCCCGTCCACAGCTAGAACCCTCTACAGGAGATCCCTCCTGTCTACAGCTAGATCCCTCTACAGGAGATCCTTCCCGTCCACAGCTAGAACCCTCTACAGGAGATCCTTCCCGTCTACAGCTAGAACCCTCTACAGGAGATCCTTCATGTCCACAGCTAGAACCCTCTACAGGAGATCCTTCCTGTCTACAGCTAGAACCCTCTACAGGAGATCCTTCCTGTCCTCTGCTAGAGCCCTCTACAGGAGACCCTTCCCGTCCACAGCTAGAACCCTCTACAGGAGATCCTTCCTGTCCACAGCTAGAACCCTCTACAGGAGATCCTTCCCGTCCACAGCTAGAACCCTCTACAGGAGATCCTTCCCGTCCACAGCTAGAACCCTCTACAGGAGATCCTTCCTGTCTACAGCTAGAACCCTCTACAGGAGATCCTTCCTGTCCACAGCTAGAACCCTCTACAGGAGATCCTTCCCGTCCACAGCTAGAACCCTCTACAGGACATCCTTCCCGTCCACAGCTAGAACCCTCTACAGGAGATCCTTCCCGTCCACAGCTAGAACCCTCTACAGGAGATCCTTCCCGTCCACAGCTAGAACCCTCTACAGGACATCCTTCCTGTCCACAGCTAGAACCCTCTACAGGAGATCCTTCCTGTCCACAGCTAGAACCCTCTACAGGAGAACCTTCCCGTCCACAGCTAGAACCCTCTACAGGAGATCCTTCCTGTCTACAGCTAGAACCCTCTACAGGAGATCCTTCCCGTCTACAGCTAGAACCCTCTACAGGAGATCCTTCCCGTCTACAGCTAGAACCCTCTCCAGGAGATCCTTCCCGTCGACAGCTAGAACCCTCTACAGGAGAACCTTCCCGTCCACAGCTAGAACCCTCTACAGGAGATCCTTCCTGTCTACAGCTAGAACCCGCTACAGGAGATCCTTCCCGTCCACAGCTAGAACCCTCTACAGGAGATCCTTCCCGTCCACAGCTAGAACCCTCTACAGGAGATCCTTCCCGTCCACAGCTAGAACCCTCTACAGGAGATCCTTCCCGTCCACAGCTAGAACCCTCTACAGGAGATCCTTCCTGTCCACAGCTAGAACCCTCTACAGGAGATCCTTCCTGTCTACAGCTAGAACCCTCTACAGGAGATCCTTCCTGTCCACAGCTAGAACCTTCTACTATGGCTCCCTGTAAAAGAACTGAGCTACAACAACACTTAATTTCCCTTTGGGGATTAATAAAGTATTTTTGATTTGATTGATTTGAACTGTGTAACAGTCAATAATAACAACACATTTCCCCCCAAAATGTTTCCTGAATTGCATTGGCAGGTTTTTTGCAGATGCTCCATTTCTGGTCATATGATAAGTGGTTTCATATGATTAAACATGAGATTAGTGACTATCCAAGAAGCAGTGGCACTGGCTACGGATAAGTTAAATGCGTATGACAAGAAGATTGTGAAAACATTAAGCCTAATGCATCAGTGTCAGCAGCAGCATCCTTCAGTCTCTTCTGGGTTCTATTTAAATTATATTTCTATTGTGGTGGAAAATTTATTATCAAAAGCACAAACACAGTGACTGATAATTAAATAGTCTTTATTCTGTAGAAGAGAGATGTCACACAACCGCTCACAAGCAATTCAGTGAGTCTCTGCCTGAGAGACAACTGTCACAACCTTATATAACATTAACAAACAAACATAATAAAACAATACAAGTAGTATCACCTTGTCCAAATGGGTTTTATTACCCAGGATGGTTTTATTGATAGTAGAAGTGTCCTGGCCAAAATAGTGTTATTGCTCAGCCCAAAGCCTAAAGCCCCTGATGAGACAGACATCTAATATCCCACAGTTACCTCAGACTCACTAACATGTAGAATAAATAAGGAATATAACAGTAGTTCCTTATAATATGAGAAAAACCTAGTAAACAAGTAAATTTTCTTTCACAGTGATGTTCCTGTTTCTTCAGGTGACCTTTGGTGACCTGTCATTCCAACAGATGGAACCCAATCTGATCAGACCTACAAAGAGAAATACATGTTAATAATAATGTTGCTACTGTAGCAGGCTATTACATGTGATTTTATTAGCTTGATATGAATTATACCATTAACATCACATTGGAAAATAATTTAAGAGTATCTCCAATAGCAACTTCCTGTTTGATGACGCTGTTATTACGCGCCGTGAAACCTCCGTAGAGGAGAGACGCACAAGGAGTGTTGTTTCTTGTTTTCCCATTTCCTTCTGAGAGCAATTTAGGTAAAATCAGTGAAAAAGTCATTTTCCGATTTTTGTTTTTCTTGTTTAGAGATGAAAACCAGAACACGGGGCGTTTTCCATGTTTTTGTGAACCAATTTGTAACAGATAACAAAATATAAGTGGTTTCCTGTTTTTCTGTAATTTAATTTTGAAATGAAAATCCAATGGCCCCGACGTACACGGACCTCAAGTGCCAGGTTTCTTGTTTTTTCACACTCAAGGTTCTGCTCCATCAACTCAAACTCCTGCTGTGTTCCAGAATCATTCTGCTTCTTCTCAGAATTCTGATTCTGCTCAAAGATTCTGAAAATATCCTATGCTGTAATTGAAATCCTTGTACTCAAACTGAAACACACACTCAGAGTGGTAGTGGTGGGGACGGGGTTATACAGTAAGGATACAGCTGAGATGATCTACAGAACCATGATAAGGAGATGTGGAGGAGAAAGGCTGCTCTGAGGCAGAGTGACACAATTATAGTGACATTTATAGGACGAGGTCCCGAGGCTGTTTGATTCAGAGAAATGGTTTGAACAAATATTGGATGATGTGTAAATTAAAATGAGAATGATGTTTAAAGCATAAAGAAGGTCATCCAGATGTAAATAAAAACATATAAAGTCTATGGAAGTGAAGCCTGATGGTAGAAACTCAGTGATGGCTCAGTGTGACCAGGATGAAACAGGACTGATCTCACATACAGAACATCTGTCCTTTCAAGACTGTTCACAAGTTCTAGGATGCTCGTCACTGACAACCGCTATGCTGTTCATTGTTTGTGTGTTTTAGGACCTAGAGATCCGTAAGGAGCGACGCATAATCCTGGACTGTGAACAGGACAAAGTCAAAGACATTATGGAACAGGTTGGTTTCAGCCGTGTGATCTTTAGATGAACTTGCCTCCTGCTGGTCTAATGTACCCTTTCCAGTCAGGCTTTCAATCTCTACACAGTACTGAGTCTGCACGTCTCCATGTTTTTAATGACATTTTACTCACCCTTGACTCTAGCTCTAATGTACTGTTAGTGTTGCTGGATCTGTCTTCTGCCTTCGACACCGTTGACCATGATGTCTTGTTAACTCAGTTGAACCACCTGGTTGGCTTCCAGGGGACAGCATTAGAATGGTTCAGGTCCTACTTCTGTGCTCGGAGCTTTAATGTTATGATGGGTAGTGCTGCATCTCCCTCTGCAGCTCTCACTTGTGGTGTACCTCAGGGCTCGATTCTTGGCCCCCTCCTATTTAATTTGTATATTCTGCCCTTGGGCGATATTTTCAGGAAGCACCACATTGATTACCACCTATATGCTGACGATTGTCTATTATACGTCTCAGTAAAATCTAATGACTCCCTGCAGCCCCTCGCTGAATGTCTCATTGATGTGAGGAGCTGGCTGTCTGCAAACTTCCTCCTGCTGAATGATGCCAAGACAGAGGCTATTATTTTCAGCCCCAATTGAGCTTTTTTATTTCCACGGGGTTAAAAACTTCTTTTAATCCTAGGGGTTAAGATGGATTCCCATTTAAAAATGGATTCTCATGTCAACCAGGTGGTGAAGACCTGTTTCTTCTACCTGAGGCGTCTCTCTAAAATCAAGCCCATTTTAAAAAGGCGCCATCTCCATTCAGTTGTCCATGCATTCATTACGTCCCGTCTTGATTATTCAAATTCAATATTATATGGCATCTCCTCCGCTAGTCTTGCCCGCCTTCAATTAGTACAAAATGCAGCAGCTCGATTCTGGTACTAGGCAGAGAGAACACATTACACTGGCTCCCCATCCACCTCTGTATACAGTTTAAGATCCTGGTTTTGTGTTCAAGCGCCTGCTTGTCTGAGCTCATTCCCTCCCCTATGTTCCCACACGATCCCTCTGATCAGCTGACCAGTGTCTTCTGCACGTCCCCAGCTCCCGCTGTAAGTCCCGCGGGGAGCGGGCTTTTTCTGTCTGTGCACTGAAGCTCTGGAATCACCTGCCCCTCCCGATTAGAATTTTTTCATCTCTCCCTTTTTAAGTCTCGATTAAAAACTCATTTCTACACGTTGGCTTTCAACTCAGTATAATCTTTTTTTTATCTTCCCATCCGAATTGCTTGTTTTAATTGCATTTTTATTTTATTTTTATCTGCTTTCTTTTATTGTATGTTTTGTTCAGCACTTTGGTCGGCTCTCATGCCGTGTTTAAATGTGCTATATAAATAAACATGATGATGATGATGATGATGATGCTTGTTGCAGTTTTTGTTGTTCAGTAACTCTTTTAAAAGATTTATTGATATAGTTTATATAAACAAGCAGTGGAGCATGGAGTTGTAAAATGTGTCTCAAGTCATGTGAACCAATAAAAACTAATTTTACCTGATGTCAAGTTCTTCAGTTGCGCAAAACAACAGCATGAGCTGTTTGCTGTTAAAATCCTGAACATCATTTAGGGTTTTTAGGGTTCTAAGAGAACCTGCTTTGTGTTTTTGTCTCTCTCAGGTGATCACCATAGGGAAGCATGTGAAGGGGTACCACTATGTCATAGCTAACTTGGTGAGTTGTTCTTATGTGTGTTAAATCATGATGCTGAGATGTTGGTAGATACCTACAGTCACAAATGGGTCATCAGCTATCTTCAGCCTGAGTCAGTGTGTCTTTAACAGCAGGCATGATTCACTCTTAGGGGTTGCTGCTGCTTTTTTGCTTCAGTTAAGTTTTGTTGGCATTATTATTATTTTTTTTTTGATTATGTAGGTAGAAATATTTTACTGCTGTTTTTCACAGCTGTTTGCCTTTTTAGCAGCACATGGACAATAAAGACCTGCTATTAAAGAACTGGCTGAGAATAGCAGAGACTTTAAAAACCAGACTAACCTTTAACAGGTCATTGATTTCTCAGATTGTTGTTGTTTCTCATCTTTCAGGGTTTTGTTGATGGAGACCTCACTAAAATCCAGTATGGAGGTGCCAATGTATCTGGATTTCAGTTAGTAGACTTTGATGATCCAATAGTAGCAAAGTTTGATCAGCGATGGGAGTCTTTGGAGGAGAAAGAGTATCCTGGAGCTGACACTCGAATCAGAGTAAGAACTGTAGTTCCAGACCCTTAAAAAGCCTCTTTCACACTTCGGTTCAGTGAGATGAACACTGGAACGATTCCTTTCTTAAACCAGTTATTTTCTGGAAGCAGAAATTAAACAGGCAACCCTAGGGGAAGCAGTTAGCCATGTCACCCCTGGTTGTGCATCGCAGAATCAGTGGAGTGATAGCAGGGTTGTGTGAAAGGGGCTTTTCTTTTGCTTCATGTTTAATTCATCCCTGTGATTAAGTGTAACTTCAGAAAAAGGCTAATTGGCAGAGGGAATTTATCTGACACCTTTCTGTCTTTCAGTATACGTCAGCTTTAACTTATGACGCTGTCAATGTGATGACTGAGGCCTTCCGCTTCCTTCACAAGCAAAGAATAGACATGAGTCGTCGTGGTAACAGTGGGGACTGTCTGGCAAATCCTGCAGTGCCTTGGGTGCAGGGGGTGGAGATTGAACGGGCCCTTAAACAGGTAACCATTTTAAAGAATCCCATGTCCTAATGTTCCCATATCACAGATCTGGAGGGCTACCTGGTTGATCCTGCCTGTAGCATATGCTTGTCTCAAAGATTAAGTCATACAAGTCTAAGTACACACAGGCTGTACAATGAAACTGTGAAGGATCAGTTCTGGTTCTTTTGATCTCTCAACCGTTAACTGGCTTTTCTAGAGCTAATACATGCAAACGAGCACTGACTTCTGGGAATGCGACATTTATCAGACCCAAAACCCATGTGAGGTCCCTTAGTGTGGGGGACTTAACCATTGTAGGGCCCCCTTGGTTATCGGTTACTTGTTGTCTAAGCTTGGGTGCTGGTACCTGCACACCGTTGATCCGCAACAGACACTGGATCTCGATGGTTGATAATGAGTGGCACTAACCCCTGGAACAAGGTTCAGCTATCGAATCCAGACCCACACAAGGTGCCCGGAAGTGTGGGGGACTTAACCTTATATTGCGTTCACACCACCCAGCGCGTCCAGGCAGCAAAACGCTCAAACGGATGAAAGTTGCTGCTTAAATAAAAACACAGCTGCTTGCACACTTTGCACAGTCCGCGTCGGCGCGTCACGTCAGCACATCACAGGCGGGCGGGGATTTCTCTGTTGTTATAGTTATTTACAACATGACGGATCCTGTCGAGAGAGTGGCTTGGATTTATTTAATAAATACAGTTCGTGGTGGTTACAGACTGCGATAATCAGTTTCTCCTCTATTTTGAAATAAATTGGAATGACTGGCATCTAGCCGTTGATGACGTGATCAGTGAAAAGAGTCGCAGCGTCTGCTGCCCCAAAGTTCAATTTTCCCAACTTCAAGCAGCAGCTGCCTCAATGCCTTGACGGACCGTCCAAGCAGCAGCTGCGTGGACGCGCTGCACCGACGCTTGACGCCCACCTGCTGCTTAGTACCACAGACTTTACATGTAATTTAGCTGCCCTGTTGCCTGGACACGCTGGGCGGTGTGAACGCACCATTAGACACAAAGTTACCCACAGTGCACTGCACTAGGCCGGTTACTGTTGTTTTCAAGTTAACTTAATCTGATGTGAACAGAACATCAAAGCTGGGTTGTTACAGTACTTTAGAAAAAAACTTCGCTGGTTTGTCACCAGCAAAAAAAAACAGCAGTGAACATTAATGGAGAATTGACCTTTATTGACCCCAAAAACGGCTATTGTCCAATCACACATCATAGCAACCGTTACTATGCGAGTAGTTCCGGCAAACACTGACTCCAAGCAGGACAGTCCCATGTTCTTTGTAAATCGGACACTGGATATCCTGATCGATTATATCGAGGATTTTAGTTCTTTCCGTTCCCAAAGCCGAAAACACAACATGAGCAGTGCCTACAATGGATTAAATAGTGTGGACGGCCCCACTCTCAGTTAAATGTGTTGAACATTACGAAGCATAAATACGTCTGCTCAAAGGTAAGACTAACAGCTAACTACTTACCGTGTTGTCTAGATCTACTAACTGGAGGCAAGAACACAAATCGGACTAAAGTTATAATTACCATGGATATCATTGCCAGAACATTAACTCTCTAAACTAAGTTTAATGAGCCCTTTAGCTTTTGCCAACATTAGTTAACATGTGAGCTAACGTTAGCTGCTGTTGTTGTCGGCTGCTGTTGTGTTGACCTAGTGTCTCTCACTAGTGTCAAACATATAGCACCCCAACAAGCAACTTTAAGTGTGGCGGTGTAGCAACAGTAACTAAGGGGGCGGGGCTCGGCGAAAGGTCAATTAGGGAGACCATGGTTGAGGTGGGTTGGAGCAGGGGGGGGTCGGTGCAGACGCTGGTCGTGTCGGAAGACACGGGGCGGGGGGAGGTGCGTGATCATAGTAGTTGTGAGTTGTGTCGCAGCGGGGGTTTGATAGTCGTGTTTGCAGCAATGTGGGATCGTTTTCAACATGTGATCTGTGTTTGTAAGACGGTCCTTCAGGTGTTATCGCGATAAAAAGCTGGTCTGAAACAATGGATGGCGGAAACTGTCGGAAATTGGGAGAAAGTTGGCTCCGGGAGATTTTCAGGAGGGGCACTGAAATCCGGGAGTCTCCCGGGAAACTCGGGAGAGTTGACATGTATGCAAACAGCTGTCTGATATTAATCTACAGTGATTTGCACTGAAAGAGAAAAAACATCAAAATAAAGCTAGTTGAGAAATGATGCCGTGAAAATACACTACAGCAGTTTACAGCGCTCAGTAAACACAGTAGCCTCTAACCAACTAAATGAACCGAGAGTAAGAAAGAAGCACTTAAACCATTTTTTTTTTTGGAATGAGACTGTACGGTTTATTTGCATATTAAAACAGACAAAAGAAGTCTGCAGGAATCTATAGTGACACTAACTGAACCCGGGGAGGGATCAAACGAGAATCTGCATTGTGTTTAGGGCTGCTAGCTAGTAACAGGCTTAAAATATTACTATCAGAGAGGTAGAGCCTCTCAGATGTAAAGATGGGCAGAGGTTCACCACTCTGAGACAAACTGCTTCTAAAAATTGTGAAAAAATTTGAGAGAAATGTTGTTCAATGTAACATTTTGCAGATTCAGCGTCTTCACTTAATAATATCATTAAGAGTTTCAGAGTTCAGAGCCAGGAACAAGGTCAAAACTGAACCTGAATGCTGGGGTTTGCAGGTCTGCATTAAAAACAGGATTCTCTATTTCAGAAGATGAGTTACTGTTCTCAGTAAGCTGTCCCACTTCTGACACCCTCTGGTTTGTCTGGAAGTGAAATGTTTCTGTGCCATTGAGTTTGTTTATTGTCATGTCATAAAAAAGAAAGCCTTTGACTGAGGGAAGATAGCTGAGTTTGGTCCATCAGCCTTAGCTTTGTGAATAAAACATGCAAAAGATTTAGGTCTCATTTGGTTCATTTTAAAGCCTGTAAAGTAGAATAAATTATTTCTATTGTATTTTGCATACATTTGAAAGATTTATTGGAATTATTTTTGGCTGTTTCTGTTTATATGCCTGTTTTTGAGTCCTGGCTCAACTGAAAGACATGACTTTAGTATTTCTCCCCTCTTTTGTGAAAGTGTGTGTCTGAAACATGAAGTTATGGTCCAAACATTAAATAGCTGAAATAATATGATTGATGTTTAGGTTCGTGTAAATGGTTTAACTGGAAACATTCAGTTTGACCAGTATGGCAAGAGGATCAACTACTCAGTGACCATCATGGAGCTAAAGAACAGTGGACCGGTTAAGGTAACTTCACGAGGACTCATCAGTTATATACATGGTTTTATTGTGCAAAACATTAATGGACAGACAGACGGACGGACAGACAGACGAGGGGACGGGCGGACGAACCGACCGATGGATGGACAGACAGACGGGGGACAGGCAGACGAACGGGCAGATGGAGGGACAGACAGACCGACAGATGGACGAACCGACCGACAGATGGACAGACAGCTGGACAGACAGACGTACGGCGGGTGGATGGACAGACAGACGGGTGGACGAACCGACCGACGGATGGACAGACAGAAGGACAGCGGGCAGGTGGACAGACAGACAGATGGGGGGACGGGTGGACGAACCGACCGACGGATGAACAGACAGATGGACAGATAGATGGGGGACGGGCGGATGGAGGGACGGACCGACCGATGGACAGACAGACAGACAGACGGACGGACGGACAGACAGACAGATGGGGGGACGGGTGGACGAACCGACCGACGGATGAACAGACAGATGGACAGATAGATGGGGGACGGGCGGATGGAGGGACGGACCGACCGATGGACAGACAGACAGATGGGCGGACGACCCGACGGACGGATGGACAGACAGACGGACGGCGGGCGGATGGACAGACAGATGGGGGACAGGCAGATGGAGGGACGGACCGACCAATGGACAGACAGACAGACATGTGGTGTGCGTTTCTTTTTTCTATGTAGTTTGGCTTGTAACGGACCTCCCTGTTGGTTTGTGCTGCTCCTAGATTGGCTTTTGGAATGAAGTGGATAAGATGGTTCTAACAAAGTCCGACCTTTACCCGAACGACACCATTGGAATGGAGAACAAGACTGTCATTGTTACAACTATACTGGTAACACGCTGTGACGCATTCTTACTGTATGTATCATCAGATACTGTACAACATGAAAGGAAACCTCAGAATAAAAATGAGTGTTTGGTGTTTTCCTGAAAAAAATTTATCAGAAATAGAAATGAAACATACAACATGTCCTTGTACTCTTCTGTTTTTGGTCTTCACAAAACTGTGATCTCCCTTTAATATTTAAGATGTTTGATTCTTTGTTGACATTGTGGATAGACAGCAAAGAAAGCTTAAACTTGTTAACTCTGAAATATGATGAAGTGATAATATCTCTCTGTTATACATAGTTATTATTTGTGTATTGTGTGTGTAGGAAGCTCCCTATGTGATGCTAAAAAAGAATGCGGAATTATTTCAAGATAATGACCGTTATGAAGGTAAGTTGTTTTATTATTTGGATGTTTGTGTTTACTGGTCAGTCCTTGTTTCTAAAATGTTTATTTATGTTCTGATAAAATTCCAGACAAGGTTGTGAACAGTCAGATTTACGTATTTACACCCAGGGATTTATCACAGGAGGGAGTGAGGAGTTTGAAGAGGACATGGAAGAGGACTATCGGTTGGCCTTGAAGAAATTCTGACAAACTGTCTGGCGCCTCGGGAGGGCGAAGCGGTGCTCCATTAACACTGTTTATAGTGCGGGATGAGGGGCTGCTGGCCTCAACTGGGGATGTTGTTAGACAGTCAAGGGAATACTTTGAAGACCTCCTCGGTCCCACCGTCATGTCTTCTGATGAGGAAAGAGAAACTAGGGACTCAGAGGAGGACTTGCCCATCTCTCAGACTGAAGTCACTGAGGTGGTTGACAAGCTCCTTGGTGGCAAGGCTTCAGGGGTGGATGAGATCCGTCCTGTGTACCTCAACTCTCTGGATGTTGTGGGACTGTCTTGGTTGTCACGTCTCTGCAGCAGTCGGGGACAGTGCCTTTTGATTGGCAGACCAGGGCGGTGGTTCCTCTATTAAGAAGGGGGACCAGAGGGTGTGTTCCATCTATAAGGACATCTTAATCCTCAGCCTCCCCGGTAAGTTCTGGTGCTGGAGAGGAGAATCTGACTCTTAGTCGAACCTCGGATTCAGGAGGAGCCGTCTGGTTTTTGTCCTGGTAGTGGAACACTGGACCAGCTCTATATCCTCCATCAGGGGCTTGAGGGTTCATGGGAGTTCACCCAACCAGTCCACATGGGCTTTGTGGATCTGGAGAAGGCATTTGACCATGTCCCTCGGGACTTCCTGCGGTGGGTGCTCTGGGAGTATGGGATTCGGGGCTCTTTGCTAAGGGCTGTCTGATCCCTGCATGACCACAGCTTGGTTCACATTGCTGGCAGTAAGTCAGACCTGTTTCTGGTGAGTGTTGGCCTCCATCAGGGCTGTCCTTTATCACTGGTTCTGTTCATTATTTTTATGGATAGAATTTCTAAGTGCAGCCAGGGGCCAGAGGGGGTCCAGTTTGGGAACCACATGACATCTTCTCTGCTGTTTGCAGATGATGTTGTTGTACTGGTTTCTTCAAATCAGGACCTGCAGCAGGCGCAGTTTAAAGCTGAGTATGAAGTGAGCAGAATGAAGGTCAACATCGAAGGTCATGGTTCTTGACCGCAAAAAGGTGCCTTGCCCTCTCCTGGTCGGTGGAAAGTCCTTGTCCCAAGTGGGAGAGTTCAAGTGTCTTGGGGTCCTGTTCTTGAGTGAAGGACAGAAGGAGCGTGAAATCGACAGATGGATCGGTCCATCAGTGATGCGGTCGCTGTATCGGACTATTGTGGTGAAGAGGAAGCTGATCTGAAAGTCAAAACTCTCAATTTACCGGTCAATCTACATTCCCTTGCCTGTGATCATGAGCTTTGGGTCATGACTGAAAGGACAAGATCCAGGATACAAGTGGTCAAAAGGAGTTTCCTCCACAGGGTGGCTGGGTGCTCCCTTAGAGATTTCAGGGCATGTCCCACCGGGAAGACATAGGACATGGTGGAGGGACTATGTCTCTCGGGTGGCCTGGGAACACCTCAGTAATAGACTCATATTTTATTCCCAATAGAACATGAAAAACATATCAGATTTTTGAAACTGAAATATTTCACCATTTCATCAGCATCAGTTCTGTCAGTGTGTCCCAGCTGTGGCTACAGTATGTAGTTTATCACCACTGAGTGTGTGTGAATGGGTGAATGACAAACTGTAGTGTGAAACGCTTTGGGAGTCGGAATCTGACTTAAAGGTACCCTGTCACAAATTTCATGACTTTGTGCATATCTAAAAAACATTTGGAAAACATAATTTTCAGACTTTCAGCCTCAGAGGAATCTGACTGCTTGAAAATTCATTTGGATTCGGGCTTTTACTCATTATTATTCATTATGCTAATTTGCTGGACTCAGATTGGCCAACAAACTAGTCTATGAGAGCAAGGCTTCCTTTATCCTCCCCTGCTGCGCATGGCAACAGCGCACTGAGTCTCTTCCTGTTTGATCCAAGCTCCATGAAGCTTAGGAGGGGAGCCAGCCTGATCCTGCACCCAGGCACATAGCTCGGGTTTATGCTGACAGGTTTCAGCCACCCAGCATCACGCTCCACCGGAGGATCACAAACATGAATCTGAAAGACTAAATATTTTAGGACATGCAGAGTGATCGGTGGGAGTCTTACAGGTCTTGATGTTATTGTGGGATGAATTATTGCATATGCTGATATGTAAACATTAAACACTGCTCCATGAGCACTAAGCACCATGGTGGCCACGTGACTCGCATTTCAGACTTTGACTGATTCCAGAATCTCCGTAAACTTACATTTGCGTTTTGGCATGTTTAAGATCAACTACTGTTATCATTTGTACTGCGCCTGCTTACGTATGTAGACATAGTGTCTGACCAGTGATGGAGTGAATGACATGCAAAGAAAGAGGAACCTAACGCCAGCTTCTGAGGGTTAGTCTAAAATCCCGGACATTTCGGAGAAATTTTGAAAGTCCGCCCGGACATTTTTTTGGGCGTTAAAAAGAGGACATGTCCGGGTAAAGTAGGACATCTGTTCACCCTATTTAAATGGTGTGTATTTGTGTAGGTCTCATTTCAAGGATGTTACGTCACAGTGCTACAACAAGAAGTATCTAAATTCCAAGGTAAAAATCTGCCTTATTGGCAGTAAAAAAATTTGAACATAAAACAGCTCGAAATAAAAACCCTGTAGGTTTTTATGATCACCTCAAATTTAAAATCAGACTTGAAGTGAAACAGAGACTGGAAAACACGTCAGGGGGAGAGCAGTCAAACTTGTTTCATGGAATGTGACTGACTGATTGGTGTTTTAGCAAAACAAAAGCTGTAAACAAAAGTCAGCAGGACTCTTTATTGATTTGATAATGAACCCCGCCTCTTATTAAACAAGGAACTTGGCGGAGCTCAGACAAGCCAGTTTTAAATTACTAGTTTGTTTACCTGTTTCATGTGTTGGCCCAGAGTCTCGCCGCCCTCTGCAAACCACAAGTGAAGAACTGTGACTGTTTATTTTTCACAAACAATTGTCAGATGTCCATTTTTCCTGTCGGGAGCACTCGAGAGTTCAGAGTTTAGATTAATGCAGGTGGAAGAGGCTGTCAGCCAATAAGACACGGAGGATTCTCCCTCTCTGTACAACTCCTCTCTGATTGGTCACATCACACCTGTGTTGCATTCACTAAAGCCAGGAACATACAAAGCTGCCTTCTTCCTTAATGTCAAAGCGCAATTCAGGGGTGAAAAAACATTCAGGGCTTGACAAAAAATGTTCGGGGCTAGAGCCGGGAATGTCCAGGCCAGGAGACGCCACTGTGATAAACTAAACAGCTGTCCTGTAACACACACTGACAGAGGTGAGGCTGCCAGGCGCAACCGGACCCTCAGACCACCACTAAACAGCTACCGGATTCTAACCGGTGACCCTCCAGTTACCAGACCACCCACTCTACCGCCTGAGTCAAGGCCGCCACAAAACACACAAAGTAGCACAGCAACACTGACGGTCGGCCATGTTGGCTACTGAACAACTGCACTAATTCCCTGTCCCAATAACCGCACTGCACCCTACGGTCTTCCATGAAGTGCACTTAGCATAAGTTCACATAAGGGTTCGAAGTGCGTAGTGAACAAGTGCGCACATACAGTATTAGCAGTATTGGGACAGCGAGCATTACATGCCACAGCGTTCTTTCTCCATGACAAACAAAATGGCAGTACAGGTCGCTGTTTGAGCTATTTTGATACTAGAAATTATTTTAAAACTCCAACAAACTTTTATTTTGAGGATAATTAAGCACAGGAACCGAAGGAGGTGTATAAGACAGAATAAGTTAATAAACTGTTAGTATATCATGTCTGATAATACACGTCAGTACCGTTATTAATTAATTAATTTTTTATCAGATATGTGATACATCTTTCAATTACAATCAATCAATTGTAATCATGTGTTAGCATGGTGCTTTGGGGCGGGTGTTCAGGTATGATGGACAGGTAAAGTAAAACAAACATGGCTACTGGTGGAGCAGCTATTGACTCTGTTTTAGGACATCATTGTAAAATGATCAAAGGGAAGAACTTTGTGCATTTCTTGATGGTAACAATGTGTGTGTTTTACTACCGAAGGGATTTGCAAGAACTTGATTTACTCTGATTGGCTAAAGACAAATCATGATAGACAGATACTTACTGGTGCGTCCTCCAATAAGCTTAAACTATTATACCTGATAGCTCCTCCCCTTTTTCAGACACTTTCACAGGAGCAGTTCCAGATCATTGTGTAGCACTGAGTGGACACATGGGGCTACACATAGATCAGAAAGAGCCAGGTTAGAAGAGGGATGACACAAATTACACACATTTTTGTGTGAGCAGTATCAAAGAACTCCACATGGCTTGTGTAATTTATGTTTTATTCACCTTTTAAAAGTTTTTTTTTTAATGTTAGGTTACTGTGTCGACCTGGCTGCAGAAATTGCAAAGCATTGTGGTATACGCTATCAACTAAAAATTGTTGGAGATGGTAAATATGGTGCAAGAGATGCTGAGACCAAAATCTGGAATGGCATGGTTGGAGAGCTGGTGTATGGGGTAAGACCACGCACACACACGCGCACGCACACACACATAGACAAACACACATACACACTCACATGCACCCAGGTTTGTTTTGTTATCCTTATGGGGACCGTCCATTGACTTCCATTGATTTTAGTAACTAGATTTATACCTAACCCAAACCCTTTTACTAACCTTAACCATTACTGATCTATAACTAACCCTAAGACTAACTAAAACTCTATTCACACCATACCTATAAACCTAACCCCTAACCCTAAAAAGGGGAGTCCCCCTCATGGGGACCAGGCTTCGGTCCCCACAAGAACCCTCGGACCCCAGAAAGATAGTAAAAGTCAGGAAACTGGTCCCCAGGAGGTCAGAAATACACACACACAGCTCACACACACACACACACACACACACACAAGTGTGTTTTGTTATCCTTATGGGGACCGTCCATTGACTTCCATTGATTTTAGTAACTAGATTTATACCTAACCCAAACCCTTTTACTAACCTTAACCATTACTGATCTATAACTAACCCTAAGACTAACTAAAACTCTATTCACACCATACCTATAAACCTAACCCCTAACCCTAAAAAGGGGAGTCCCCCTCATGGGGACCAGGCTTCGGTCCCCACAAGAACCCTCGGACCCCAGAAAGATAGTAAAAGTCAGGAAACTGGTCCCCAGGAGGTCAGAAATACACACACACAGCTACACACACACACACACACACACACACACAAGTGTGTTTTGTTATCCTTATGGGGACCGTCCATTGACTTCCATTGATTTTAGTAACTAGATTTATACCTAACCCAAACCCTTTTACTAACCTTAACCATTACTGATCTATAACTAACCCTAAGACTAACTAAAACTCTATTCACACCATACCTATAAACCTAACCCCTAACCCCAAAAAGGGGAGTCTCCCCTGTATGAGGCCCGGGCTTTGGTCCCCACAAGAACCCTCGGTTCCCAGTAGGGTAGAAAAAGAAGAACACACACACACACACACACACACACACACCTGTCTNAAATACACACACACAGCTACACACACACACACACACACACACACACAAGTGTGTTTTGTTATCCTTATGGGGACCGTCCATTGACTTCCATTGATTTTAGTAACTAGATTTATACCTAACCCAAACCCTTTTACTAACCTTAACCATTACTGATCTATAACTAACCCTAAGACTAACTAAAACTCTATTCACACCATACCTATAAACCTAACCCCTAACCCTAAAAAGGGGAGTCCCCCTCATGGGGACCAGGCTTCGGTCCCCACAAGAACCCTCGGACCCCAGAAAGATAGTAAAAGTCAGGAAACTGGTCCCCAGGAGGTCAGAAATACACACACACAGCTACACACACACACACACACACACACACACAAGTGTGTTTTGTTATCCTTATGGGGACCGTCCATTGACTACCATTGATTTTAGTAACTAGATTTATACCTAACCCAAACCCTTTTACTAACCTTAACCATTACTGATCTATAACTAACCCTAAGACTAACTAAAACTCTATTCACACCATACCTATAAACCTAACCCCTAACCCCAAAAAGGGGAGTCTCCCCTGTATGAGGCCCGGGCTTTGGTCCCCACAAGAACCCTCGGTTCCCAGTAGGGTAGAAAAAGAAGAACACACACACACACACACACACACACACACACAGCAATTGTGGGTCGAGCATAGACAAGGTGACTGACCTCGTAGTTACCAGCCGGGATGAAGGCTCAAATCAAATCAAACTTTATTTATAAAACACTTTTCATGCTATTTGCAACACAAAATGCTTCACATTATAAAAACAGTTTAGTTTTTGTGTTTGATTATTTATCTTTATTCAGACCCCAACTCACTGTTACCCCCACCCCCATCCCCCACCCTCATAAATGATGTCTTGATCTCTAAATTAAAAATCTAATAAATAAACAACTGGCTTAACAACATTGGCTCAGTCAAAGTGCGCCCTCTAGTGGATGGTTTTACAGCAAACCAGTCAGTCAACATCCATGAAAACAAACACTAAAAACTCAAAGATCCAGTGAGGATGGTAGTTCCAGTTACTCTCATTATTATTTTGCATGTTAGCTAAATATTTAGTTTCCCAGAGTTAAGATTTATTTATTTTTTCTTTTTAACCATGTCCTGTCTGGAAGTAAAGCAGTCGGAATTAATGTCCGGATGCATAGAAATGCCTGACAGATTTATTCTCACAAGCTCAGCATGCAGCAAACACTGCAGTATTCAGCTTGTTACTTTTATTTATTATGATTTTATTTAGATGTTATTTTTGTTTATTACCAGGGGTGCACATAAGTGGTCCGCAGGTCCGCACACACTGTCAAAATATAAAATGCGCACCAGATGAAAAGTTGCAACACGCGTTTGCGTACTCAACATTGGTTTGGCTGAGCTGCGTGAATTTTTAGGTTAATCAGAGGCGGGTTCATTGTCAAATAAATGAAGAATCCCGTTGACTTCTTTTGTTTGACTGATATGTTTCTAAGTTCCAGCTGATCAGCTGATGCTGCGTCTCTCTCTGTCTCTGTGTATCAGTTTGTCAGTGTGACGGATTTTCAGTCAGTCAGATCAGTGCAGCTGACTGCAGGATTCTGCATCGCGTCAAAACTGAAAAAATTCACTGAATAAGGCAAATAGACCATCGTGGCACAGACGTGTATAACTACCTTTTTGTGCTATAAAATACAAAAAACCACCTGTTTTAATCAACAGTATCAGCGTATTTGTCTGTAATCTGCGCCATTTTGAATGCGTGCAAAGCACTATGGGATATGCAGTCAATGCCCCATAACTGTCCAGTGTATCTTTTTATCTGACTGCATCACATTACAAACATCCTCATCATTTCAAAACAAAAAACAGTTACAGTAAATGACAGAAGCTCCAACAGCTGACTAATAAATTTCAACACCAAACTGTTAAATGTAGATTAAAGTGAACAATCAAACCTGTAAACAATCCAACCTGAACTCTGAAGGTTTTTTTTACCAGTATTTTTATATTTTACTGGTTTCTCTTGATTTTTTCAACAATTAAAGGATTTTTATTGAAACAAATATAGAGCCAGGTAAAGTAAACAGACTGAATTTGAAGCTTGATGAAACCAAAAACAAAGCAGAGGAGCTCGGAAGAGACACAGCGAGACACATTTAAAAATGTGAGGACCAAGCAACAACCCTAGGTTCTCTTCTGAGAACCAGGACAAAAATATTATGTGCACCCCTGTTTATTACAACTTTTTGATTCAGCGGACATGGCAAAGGAGAGAGGAAATAAGAGAAAAACAAGAAAGAAGAGGAAAAAAGATACAAGAGGTAGAAGAGAAGGTGGGAGAGAGAGAGATCTGCTTCAACACCTGCTGAGAGACAAAAACAAGAGCAGAGACACCACAGCATCGACCAACATCTATATTTAAACACTGATAATATCATTATGGACACAAACGAATAATGACACTGTTTAACACACAACATCCCCAGTGGCACCTGCAGCCCAAGACAGTGAGTGTCTCTGTCTCAAGCGCTCTTAAAAGTTCCAAAGACCCGCTTAAAGACTCGCGGTGACAGAGCTTTCTCTGTGGTTGGTCCTAAATTGTGGAACAATTTACCTTTTAACATTAGGACCACACAGAGTTTAGAGCATTTTAAATCCCTTCTTAAGACGCACCTTTTTGATCTGGCTTTTAATGTAGGTTGACTTGAGCATCTTAATAGTTTGTAACAGTTTTTATTGTGAACTGTGACTGTTCTGTATTTATTTTATTCTATGTTTTTATTGTTGATTGTGCTAACCTTGGTGTGGTGTGCCTTGTACAGCACTTTGGGGCAGCTTATGCTGCTGTAAATGCGCTTTATAAATAAAATTGACCTTGACCTTGTGAACCTCTGTGTGCATGGACACACCTGTGACCATAAGGTTTCTCCATAAAACTGTTTGACAATGGGTGTGAAAAGCCCCAGCCCCGGCCCCCAGACCTCAAAGCAGACAACAAGGGAAACCCAAGCCCAAGTAATCCAGGCCCTAACGCCGGAGCAGCATAGCCTGACCAATCAGATCCTCCTGCATTATGTTCAAATGCAGAAGGGTCTGACACCGGAGCCGCACCCGATCATTTCCACGTCAAATTTTATGACAGACCTGTTACATATCACCTTTGTTGTGCGTCATCCTGAAAACACGGAACTAGCATTTTCCACCCAGAGCACAACATTCAACATGGCGGACTCGGCTGTGGATGAAGTGTTTACTTCTGCACTGCGAGTGTACAATGACACCTCATATTCGCAAGTTTTTGACACAAAAGCAACAACTGTCATTAATATTCATCTTTTCTCCTCCATTAACCATGGTAGCTACCATTACGCTCTGTAGCTACCATTACGACTCTGCAGCTACCATTACGGCTCTGTAGCTACCATTACGGCTCTGCAGCTACCATTACGGCTCTGTAGCTACCATTACGGCTCTGCAGCTACCATTACGGCTCTGCAGCTACCATTACGGCTCTGTAGCTACCATTACGGCTCTGCAGCTACCATTACGACTCTGCAGCTACCATTACGGCTCTGCAGCTACCATTACGGCTCTGCAGCTACCATTACGGCTCTGTAGCTACCATTACGGCTCTGCAGCTACCATTACGGCTCTGTAGCTACCATTACGACTCTGCAGCTACCATTACGGCTCTGTAGCTACCATTACGGCTCTGCAGCTACCATTACGGCTCTGCAGCTACCATTACGGCTCTGTAGCTACCATTACAGCTCCGCTCACTAAACCTCTCGTTTTCGTTCCGCCTCGTGTATCCACTTTAGCGTCACATATGTTGCGTCACTTCCGGGTTTCTGTGATTGGTTCTCTCTCAACTGGCTAAGCCCGCCTTCGAAATTGAGAGACAGCGGTTCAATTCCAGGCCCTCCCTTTGTAAAGTATTCGGTCAAAGACGTGAGGGCCTGGTTGATCAGGTAAGGAGCAGCAAAGCCTAGGCAGACCACCGCAGGAGCAACCAAAGCCCCCTCCCAGACAAGTCCATTAGCAACCTGCAGCGCTGCCACCCTGCAACCGCAGTACAGGCGCCCCAGGGAGCCGTGGCGCGATTCCACAGGCCCCACCGGCAGCCAGCCACCCCCAAGAACCCCGGGACGCAGATCCAAAGTCCAAGACCCAAGGGCAGCCCCCCCAAAGCAGGTATCTGACAGAGCCAGGAAGCGCTCAGCCCACCAGCCAGCCACTGGGAGCAGGCCAGTACACACCCCAAGCACCCAGCCCCAAACTCTAGAAACCCACAGAGCGTAGGCTGGTGGGGGAACCAGTAAGCAGTGGGGAGCTTGGTGGGGGGATATAGACCCTCATAAAGGGGTATAAGATATTGCTAGACAGAGGGGGAGTCTAGGACCCACCCTGACACATAGACAAAGACCGACAGATATACACAAACAGTCATACACATACACAAGCATACCTTCCCACCCTCATGCACACATACGCAAACTCTACCATACACACCAACGTGAACAGAAACCAAAACAGACCCCAAATACATACTTACACTACCCTTACACACTCTACACTCCCGGATCTAGGTACCAGTACCCCCAAGGTGGCAACTAATCCCAGACCCAGGAGTTGATCCCTTCCTCCCTGTGGCAGAACAAAGCAGACCACCAGGAACTCTGCAGCCACAGACTACCGCTACCCACTCCTGACCCTGACTAGATGGCCAGGTCCTCCCTCGTCCCCCAGCCCCTGACGGCAGGCAGAGAACAGGGATGTGAGAAGACCCTGAGCCTCACTCCTCCCACTCAGATGAATTATTACTGTTGGATGTTCTAACATGCATTTAAAACAGAGGGCTAGGATCCAGCCCACCCTCAGGAGCCCTACATGTGTGTAATGTGAATATGTATATAGACAGATTATGTAAACTGTGGAGTTGAGATTTAAGATTTAGATTAAAATATTTATTACACTTTTAAGTTGATAAATATTGTGTTAAATATGCTAAAAAGTCTCTTTCAAAAATTCACACCAGTTTTTTAGACATTGTTTTCACCTAAATGTGAAAAAAACTTGATGTTTTTTTTAGGGTTTGCCACTTTACAAATAGCACCCCATAAAAATGCACATTTTGTTCTTTAAGTTGAATTTTAAAACAATGTTAATGCTAGTGCCTTATTGTTCGTTGCCAATATTTTCTGCACATGCATTTTGTCCCTATGTTTAAATTAAACGGATCCTTTCTATGTAAGTTGAGGATGAAATCCACCACCTGCTTGGTGACAAGTGAGCACACATAACGTAGGTGTACATACGCAAGACACTGGCACCGTACTGCGGGAGAGTAGAAGGCCTTTTATGTCAATGTGTTCAGATTGATTTGTGTTGGAAGTAAAGTCAGCTCCTCACTCCCTTCTCACTAAACTGTCTGATTTTAAACATAACTCATACATTTAAAACAAAAACCAAATATAAAACTGGCATTATTTATTTGATATTCTCATTATGCTCACAGGTGACTGTATCACTCCAGTGATAACCAGTTGTACTGTTTTAATTTGTGAATTGCTTAAAAGATTGAGCCAGGTTTTAAATTCTATATTTCATGTGAACCCAGAGATCTGTTAAGACCTTCACCAAAGCTCATATATAAGAGCTGAGTAGTATCTAACCAGATATTTCTGTTCCCCTACAGAAAGCGGATATAGCAGTTGCTCCTCTGACTATCACACTTGTCCGTGAAGAAGTGATTGATTTCTCTAAACCCTTCATGTCTTTGGGAATCTCTATAATGATCAAAAAGCCCCAGAAATCCAAACCAGGAGTCTTCTCCTTTCTGGACCCACTGGCTTACGAAATCTGGATGTGCATAGTCTTTGCATACATTGGAGTTAGTGTTGTGCTTTTTCTGGTAAGTGAACATGTTTCTTATTCTGTCATCATATGTGTCAGGAATATCAGGTATGAAATCATGAGAAAGTAGGATCACTGAAATGTGATGAATTAATTTAAACAATCCAACCTCAGACTTTCAGTCCAGGTCAGAGTCCTGCCATCTGCAGAAATACTCTGATGACTCTGCAGTTGTTGGTGGATCATAAATGAACCAGAGACTGAGTCCAGAGACCTGGTGGACCACTTTGTGCCCTGGTTTTCAAATAATCATCTTATCTTGAATGTGACGAAGACAAAGGAGATGATTGTGGATTTTAGGAAGAGCAGCAACATACCAAGACCCATTTCCATCATGGAGAAGAAGTGGAGGTGGCGGAGGAGTATAAATACCTGTGGTCTCATTTATAAACGTTGCGTACGCACAAAATGGGGCCTGAAAGTAGCGTACGCCACTTTCAAAGCAAAAGTTGTGATTTATAAAAAACGAACTTGACTTGAAAACGTGCACCTGCACTCCAACTCTGACCCGTGCGTACGGACATTTTGGAGACGAGGGGAATCAACGATGCAGTTGGTGAAGTGGTGAACTTCAGTCAGACTGCATGTTACTCCTCTCACACACGTCATTTCACCTCATACCAAATATTAATTATAGATTCATGTTATTATAAACATTCAGAACAGCAATTATATCTATATTGCAGCTTGGGTTCATTTAATGTTTTTAATGTATCATTTAAGGTCCCGAAGGCTGTCATCATGTCGCAAAACACACTCTTTATTTCTTTTAATTCATTGGTCATGGAATTAATAGCGCTGATGGAGTCTCTCTGTGTCTGTATCACAGCTTCAGTCAGAACCCGACCACTGCTGGATGCACCGCGGTCACCGGCAGCACTAGTGCTGGGGACAGTCTGACGTCCTCGCCTTGTGCAAATGCTGAAAAGACACGACATATTAGTCTGTCTCCTTAAAACATGCTAACATTTGTTAACGTAGCCACGTATTACAAAAGGTGTTTTACTGGGTTTATTTGTTGTTTCTGTCAGGTTGGTGTCACCCTCCTTCTCTGACACAAGACCGTACACCGTCCTGTCAGCTGCACTGACAGTCTGCACTGCAGACGCTGCCACTCGTAGTTTTTTTCTTTTATTTGTGACACCGCTGCTGTTTCCACCAAATAAAATGTCTCTCCTATCCTCCACTTCACCCACTGACACTTTAATTTTCGTCTCTGTGAAGTTTATCTTCTTGTTTTTTTGTTTAGTTGCGATATTTCCCGTCTTCCTCATATGTATCAATATTCATGTCCTGCTTTGCATTGACCTTATATGGCCGGGTTTGGGCGTGTTCAGGGCGGGACATGAGCCAAATTCACGTACGCAAACTTCCAGGTAGAGTGTGATTTATAAAGGGGAAGTTGCTTACAACCGTGTACGCGTGGTTATAGAAATCGGAAATTGTTTTGGCGTACGCAAACTTTTTGTTTTGGTCGTACGTACACTTTTAGTAGGGTTTCTACGCAATGTTTTATAAATGAGACCCCTGGTGTTCACCTGGACAACAGACTGAACTGGAGACACAGCTGTGATGCTGTTTTTAGGAAGGGACAAAGCAGACTGTACTTCCTCAGGAAGCTTAGATCCTTCCTGTCCACAGCTGGAACCCTCTACAGGAGATCCTTCCTGTCCACAGCTGGAACCCTCTACAGGAGATCCTTCCTGTCCACAGCTAGAACCATCTACAGGAGATCCTTCCTGTCTACAGCAAGAAACCTCTACAGGAGATCCTTCCTGTCCACAGCTAGAACCATCTACAGGAGATCCTTCCTGTCCACAGCTAGAACCCTCTACAGGAGATCCTTCCTGTCCACAGCTAGAACCCTCTACAGGAGATCCTTCCCGTTCACAGCTAGAACCCTCTACAGGAGATCCTTCCCATCCACAGCTAGAACCCTCTACAGGAGAACCTTCCCGTCCACAGCTAGAACCCTCTACAGGAGATCCTTCCCGTCCACAGCTAGAACCCTCTAAGGGAGATCCTTCCTGTCTACAGCTAGAACCCTCTACAGGAGATCCTTCCTGTCCACAGCTAGAACTCTCTACAGGAGATCCTTCCCATCCACAGCTAGACCCCTCTACAGGAGATCCTTCCTGTCTACAGCTAGAACCTTCTACAGGAGATCCTTCCCATCCACAGCTAGACCCCTCTACAGGAGATCCTTCCTGTCTACAACTAGAACCCTCTACAGGAGATCCTTCCTGTCCACAGCTAGAACCCTCTACAGGAGATCCTTCCCGTCCACAGCTAGAACCCTCTACAGGAGATCCTTCCTGTCCACATCTAGAACCCTCTACAGGAGATCCTTCCTGTCCACATCTAGAACCCTCTACAGGAGATCCTTCCTGTCCACATCTAGAACCCTCTACAGGAGATCCTTCCTGTCCACAGCTAGAACCCTCTAGAAAGACTCTCTGTAGAAACACAGACTTACGAAAACATCTCATTTCCCGTCAGGGGTTAATTGAAATTAACTGAATGTACTGCCTACATTTCATTTTTATTAAAGAAAGGAGTTAATGTGTAATCTGATTTTTAGTGTTTGTGTGTTTGAGCTCTAAATAATAATAACTTTGACATACTGCTTCCTTTTTGAAGGTCTCTCGGTTCAGCCCATATGAGTGGACCCTTGAGGAGCCAGAAGATGGAGCATTGCCACTGACAACTGAATCCACTAATGAGTTTGGGATCTTTAACTCTCTGTGGTTCTCTTTGGGTGCTTTTATGCGTCAAGGTTGTGACATCTCACCAAGGTTGGTAAGACCTTTAGCCTAAACTGTTCAGACACAGAAAATCACTTTTTTAGATACTCATTTCTAAACTAGTCATTGGAGGAAGTTAAATGTTTAGTGCAGAGAGAGCTTAGTGACTAGCAAAGAAGGTACCTTGGTGTACTAATCCTCTGTGTCATAAACTGTTTTTTATGTGTATTGTCACCATGCTATCAGGAAAACGTCAAAGCTGGTAAATGAGGTTGAGAGATGCCAACTAAATATATTTGGGTTCACCTTTACACACAGCTTAGGCTCAATTACAATAGGGGTAGAAGGATGGTACACAAAAACTAAATCCTGAACATGGGAGGAGTTCGAACAGGCCAGTTCATGGACTTTTGGTTAGCCTCAAATAGCCTCTGGCAAACCATTCGATGACTCAGAAAAGGAAAGCTGGGCCCGTCCCAAGTTGGGTTTGGTTTGAGTGGGGAACTGCCAGACTGGGGATATTGTTGGAAGGTGGAAAGAGGTACTTTGTGGATTTCCTCCTTTGTGGACTTGGGGTTAGTTGATGCCACCACATTGGCGGAGGTCGCCACGGGTCAAGATGTTGGGGGCCTGTCATGGATGACATGCCTCTTCAATGCCATATGGAGGACCAGGACAATGCCTGTGGAGTAGCAGACTGGGGTAATGATCCTAGTTTTCAAGAATGGGGCAAGAAAGTGTTTTTTAACTGTAAGGGATCACAATTCTCAGCCTCCTGGGGAAGGTTTACTCTAGGGTGTTGGAAAGGAGGCTTCAACCAATTGTTGTACCTTGGATTCAGGAAAAGAAGTGTGGCTTTCCTCCAGATCATTGAACAGTGGATCAGATCTTTACCCTCTGAGTTGCTGAGGGGGTAATGAGAGTTTGGTTCTTCACTCTACATGTGTTTAGTGGACTTAAATAAGCTCATGACTGACCACCTTGGGCATTCTGTGGGAGTGCTGTAGGAGTATGGAGTCCAAGGCCTGCTTTTATGGATTGTGCAGTCCCTGCACAACCAAAACAAAAGCTATGTCCACATTCTCCGGTCCAAATTGAGTTTGTTCCTTGTGTGCATTAGACTGAGCCAAAAAGAAAAGCTCTCTGTATACTGGTGTATCTATGTTCCAGCCCTCCCCTATGGCCATGAGAAATCTGGATCCTGGCTTAGTGATAAAGTGAGATGCTCTGTTGCTCTGGGGAAACTTGAATCAGATTTTCTGCTCTATGCTTCGAAAGGAATCAGGTGGCTCAGGCATCTGATTAGGCCTCCTGGTTACCATCCTATGGAGGTTTTCTGGGCATGTCCCCTGGGAGGACACCTCTGGAGTCTGGAGGGCGCTCATTCAACTGCAGGAGCTGCTGAATACTAGCGAACAAAGGAGTTGTGACGAAACAGATACAGACCGTTCGGACTCAGGAGAACTCGGGTTTTATCACCACCTGCGTAGTTTGAGAGATTAAAACTGAAAGAGAAGTTGTTGACCTGTTTTCACACCCACTATGAAGGTAAGAACACCTGTGGAGCTAAAATATTCAACAGAAACCTCAGAAAAACCGTTTTTAATGNGAAGGGCCACTTTATCAATCTGATTACTGCTGTATCAATCAATGTAATTACTGCCATATCTGTTCAAAATCAAGGATTCACTAAATGCAACTTGTAAATACACTGTTAAAGTGTCTCTGACATGCTCAAGTATAACACATTTTTAAAGGTGCCCTGCCATAAAAACATTTTTCTGAGTTTTATGATGAAAATTTTTGTTCTACAGGTTCTTGGAATCACACTGGGTGTGAAAATTATGCAATAACTTCTCTTTCTGTTTTATTCTCTTAAATGAGGCAGGAATCATCCGTGTTTGAACATCCTATCATTGTGACATCGCACAGATTTTGCTTGTTAGTATTTGTCAGCTCACGCAGTTGAGACCAGGCCTGCAAAATTAGCTCAGTAGCTGTGCAACTGCTCCAGCTGGACATAGACATCGTACATATTGCAGAAAAATCCAGATTTGTGGGACAAATAGTTTCAGTTTATTTCCGGAGAGACTCTCAGAATTTATAGTGGGGCAGTGGGATGTGAGGATGGGCTCTACCATTCTGCATGGATTCCTGATAAAATACCGTCACTACCGTCTTAGTCGCAGGCACCTCCTCCCACCGTCCAGAGGTGTTAAAGTTAAAGTTCCATACCATTCAGAAATTTCCATTAACCTGGCTTTATGCAAGATGTTATTAGGTACAGTATGTCACTTGGACAGTCGTATAGCTGTTGCACAGCATGGGAGGATACAGGAAGCTGTGCTCTCATAAGGTAGCTGTTAGCCAATCTGAGTCCAGCAAATTAGCATAATGAATATTAATGAGTTCAGGCCTGAATCCAGGTCAATTTTCAACAAGTCAGATTACTCTGAACTTGAAAGTCTGAAAATTAGTTTTTTAGATAAAATATTTCAGATTACAGGTTAATACCTCAGAAATAACCACAAAGTCATGAAATTTGTGTTACAGGGCACCTTTAAATATTACAACTTTGTTTAAAGAGGCCATTCCATTAAAAACGTTTTTCTGAGGTTTCTGTTGAATATTTTAGCTCCACAGGTGTTCTTACCTTCATAGTGGGTGAAAACAGGTCAACAACTTCTCTTTCAGTTTTTATCTCTCAAACTATACAGAAGGTGATAACAACCAAGTTTGAATGGCCTGTATCTGTTTCGTCTCAACTCCTTTGCTCCCGCAGTTGAAACCACGCCTAGCATGCTGGTGGCTAAAAGCTGTTAGCTTAAACATGTTTCAAACAGGAAGAGACTCTGTGCGCTGTTGCCATGCGCAGCGGGGCAGGAAACAGTACTTCTTGCTCATAGGCTAGTTTGTTAGCCAATCTGAGTCCAGCAAATTCGCATAATGAATATTAATGAGTTGCAGCCTGAAACCAGCCGAATCTTGACGCAGGTAGATTGATAGGTCTGTTAATCAGTGTTTCTTAATGTTTTTTGGGTATAAAATGTTTCGTATTACAGATTAATACTTAAGAAATAACCATAAAGTCATGAAATTTGTCTGAAATGGCCTATTTAACAAAACATGGTGCACATTTGTGTGTTTGACACTTAAAACATTAATATTTGCCTTATGAGCTTCAGTTAAGTCTCAATTTGAAACTGGAAGTGACAAAATAGAAGAATGCAGCTTTTTGTTTACATCTCACATGGACGTTGAAAAACATTTGTGAGCTTGTGTTTTTATTGGCAAAATGGTGAAACGCTGTCTAGCTGGTGGTTGTAGCAGCACTGCTTCATTTAGCATTCAAGCTATCAACGGGGGCCACCATTTTCACCAAGATAGATCTCTACAATGCATATCATCATATTACATGGTCAGGATTCAGGAGTTAAATGATTGGAAAATGGCCTTCAACACACCACCAGGGCATTATGAATACCTAGGGATGCCTTTTGGACTAACCAATGCGCCAGCAGTATTTCAGGTGCTTGTCAATGATGTGTTACGTGACAAGTCAGTTTGTCTTTGTTTGTCTGGATTATATTCTTATCTTCTCACAGGACCAGCAGACCCACATTCAACATGTCAGATCTGTCCTCCGCCTGTTGCGAAAAAATCTCTTTTTTAAGTGCGAGTTTCACTAGACACTTTTCCTGCAAAATCTCCCCAGCAAAATGCAATTACAGCATTGGCACTTGGGAGCGCCTAGCTGTCCAGATGGCCTTGGAGGAATGAAGACACAAGCATGAGGGCTCAGAGCAACCGTTTATCACTTGGAAGGACCATCAAAATCTTGAATACATTTGTACAGCAAATAGGTTCAAATCCTGACAGGCAGGGTGGGCTCTATTCTTTGGCTGTTTCAATTTCATTTTGTCCTAATGGCCAGGATCCAAGAACATCAAGCCAGATGCAATGTCCCAACCCCATAGCCAGGGAGATTGGTCCTGTAAGGAGGAAAGGGATGAGATCACCCTACCCAAACAGATCAGGTTGGGGGTCAGTCATTTATCCCTGGAAGAGGAGATTTTGGATAACCACCAGACCCACCAACGACCAGTAAGATGCCCTGTTCGTTCCGCAGCACTTGGCTTCTAGGGTCTTACAGATCTACAACAGCTCTAACCTCTTTTGCCACCTGAGATGGTCAAGACAGTCACTGTGGTCCATTAACGTTTCTGGTGGCCGAGCCTGCCTAAGGATGTGTTGGAGTTTCTGTTGGCCTCAACCAGCTGTACACAGAGTAAGACCTTGCGGCATCCTCCCTCTGGGCTGTTGCAACCACTTGCTGTTCCACCTCGTCCGTGGTCACATATAAGCATGGAATTCATCAGTCTGTCCGTGTCTAACCAATACATGGTGCTACTTACAGTTGGACCATGGGTTACAGGGAGGTCTTTAGATTCCACAACCCCCCTAAGAACATCATCTCTGATCGAGGACTTCAGTTCGTCTCACGGTTCTGGGGTGAGTTTTGCAAATATTTGAACATTTGACTCAGGTTGTCCTCTGGTTTTCACCCTTAGACCGATGGGCAGTTGAAGACCAAATTATGAGCCTTATGTTACCAAGAATCAGTTTTATGGCTCATGAATCTGGCATGGATGGAATATGCTATGAATAGCCTACCTTCCAGCTCAACTGGTTGGTCACCTCTCTATGTTGGCTACCAACACCGCCCCCCGCTTTCCCATTTTCTTTTTTTTTTTCTATCAAACATAGTTTTAATTCTCTAATGAGACACAGCTGATAGATTGAAGCTGAGAGACAAAAGTTTACACTCATTTTTCTTTGTCCTGCTTCAACATCTTTAACATTACTTCCTACTAGTCCACCATGGTGCACATGCTCAAAAAGTTTAATTCAGAAAATGGAGAGAATTTAATATATTTAAAGTTAGGTGGTGTTCTCTGGAGCTCCAGCATCATTTTGTGATATAGGTCAACAAGACAGGTGGGGCATGCTGGCTGTCTCTCAAAGTGTCTTTCTAGTCCTGGTTGTTTTGAAGCCTGTAGTAAGACAATCCATTTTGTTCTCACCTGGTGGTGTTTCTACTTCTCTGCAGGAGGTTGAGCTGCATACCAAACATTTCCTGTTGTAGGCAGGATTCTAGAACATTGCCGTCGTGTCTTGCGATTTTATTCCTGTTTAAATATGAATTTAAACACCAAAAAAAAGAAAACCCATTGCCATGTTTAAACAAAGAAAGTATCTTTCAACAGAAGACAGAGGAGACAAGAAGAAAGAAAAAGAGAGACAGAGAAACAATAAAGAAAAAATATGATTAAATATAGAAAGAAAACACAAAATATCTGCTTCAACACTGGCAGAGACACAAAAATAAGAAAAGAGAAAACACCCACTATAGCAGACATAAATGCTAAGAAAAATTTATAATTTTACATAAACACACACCTAAATTACACTAAATCTTGTTAAACACTGTGCTTTAGGGATGTCACAGCCAGATTGAATATATGCAAACACCTGAGTGAACTACTCAGTGAACACCTGAGTGAATACCTGCGTGAACACCTGAGTGCAGTGACACGCTTGTGTTTGTAGAATTTCAACATTTTTTCATATTTTAACAATGAAACGCAAAAAATTTCAGCTACATCCCACAGGCCCTGAAGCGGACCACAAAAAAAAGAGCCCCAGGACACCCAAGAATCCCCAAAGTCAGAGGAGCCCCAGGAAGAACAGTGCAGGGCGAACCACGACCCCATCAGACAAGAGCAGCAATGACCACCAGAGCGGATTCCCCACAACCACAATGCAGAGACTCCAGGGGGCCGTAGTGACGAGCCCATAGGCCCCGCTGGCAACCAGCCACACCTGACAGGACCAAAACACGGATCAGGAGATCCCAGGGTTCCCGCCCCCCAATAGGGACCCAACCGGTCCAGGAGGGACCAGGCCCCACCAAGCAGCCATCAGGAGCCAGCCAGTACACACCCAGGAGCCAACCCCCAAACCCCAAGGGCCACCAGTGCGTCATCCAGCTGGGGCGTCACCCAGAAGGGGAGCTCAGCAGGGAGGGAGAGGTCAAAGATGCCACAAGAGAGAGGAGCCCGAAGCCCAACCTGACAGACAGACAAGAACATACATTCATACACAGACACACACTCCCACCCTCATGCACACCCACATACTCTCACACCCACACAGACAAAGACAAAAACAGGAATAGACAATAGACACTCACGTCTGCTCCCCATACACACTCTATACTCCCAGATCGAGGCACCATCACCCAAGAAAGGCAACCAGTCCTAGAACCAGGAGTTTCCCCTTTTGCCATGAGGTGGAGCCATGGCAGCCACAGAGCAGCCCACCAGCTGCGCCCCCCCCCCCACACACACACACACAGCATATGGAAAGCAGTGAACTGGGATGCAGTGTTAATTTTGGCAAAAAATTTAAATTTAGTTTTAGTCATAGTCTTTTGACTGAAATTCTTTTCAATTTTTGTCACAATTTTAGTTCCTAAACTAGTTTTAATTGTAGTCTAATTTTAGTCGACTAAAATCAATTGTAGATTTGGTCGACTAAAATAAGTATATTTTCTAAAGTATTAATTTAACAACTGCAATATAGTATGGATGGACATTTTCTTACCATTCCACACTTCATCTAGCATCTTCCCGGGAGCATCTCAAACAACTACGGAAGCCTCTGCTCACCGCTCAATGAGCCGAGCTCTGATTGGTTCTTTTCACAGCAGCCCCAGCTGTTAGCTTTTTGACTGATTCCTCTCTGCATCTTTCTTTTCCTCTGATTGGATTTCGTCGCTGTCTATTTTCGTGTCATCTTTTATTTGTCAACGAAAACCAACATAATTTTAGTTATAATAATCGTCTCAAATAGGGCCGTCTATTTTAGTTTTCGTTTCGTTTTCATCCGCAAAAAATATATTCGTAACTAAAGTTATGACAAAATATTTTAGTCAATAAAATTAACACTGCTGGGATGTAGAGAAGACCCCACACCACACTCCTCCCACTCAAGTCTATTGATGGTGTGTGATGTACTAAAATGCAATTAAAAGAAAAGAAGAAATGGGGGTTGGGGAACCCCAGGAACATCCCTCCATCAAGACAGACAGACGGTGTCCCCACAGCCCCCCCGAACTCTCAGTGTTAAAATGCTATTTCCTTTTTTGGGACGAGGACCAGCAGGAGAAATAAATTGTGTAACCAGTCTATCCCCAAGTACTGCCCTCACCTTTAGAGCCCTACATATGAGTGTGTATTTGGGGTTGCTTGTGAACTGGACGTGTCTAAGGTGTGGATTAAAATTGGAACACAGGCAGCCATGAGGGCAGAGAGAAGGAGGATCTTTCCCACCCCCATTTTCTATTTAGAGGAGAGAGGCAAGAGTCCTGCCTGCCCACACTTCAGCCTTAAGTTGTGTCCAAGCTTGGTGTAAGGCTCGGACGGCGCTGTTTAGATCCTCAACTGTCTACTCCTAGGCAGCTAACTGACAGCAGATGCCTGCACCAGATTACTGCGTTGGGCAGTGGGTCTGGCTCTCCACTCAGGACCTACCTACATCTAGAGAAGTTGGCATCACACTTCATTGGTCTGTTCCTTATCTCTAAGGTAATCTAGTTGCTGTCAAATTAAAATTACCCTCAACTATGCGTGTCCAACCATATTTCCATGTGTCCAGAGTTAGGCCAGTTCTCACATCTCTGCTTGTGCCCTCCACCAGTCCCCCTTCATCCACCCAGGTGGTGGATGGCGTTGGGGTCTGGCTCTCCCTTATCTGGTGGACTGGGAGGGCTATGGGCCAGAGGACTGCTCCTGGGTACCTGCAAGACACATTATTGATGAGACCCTCATCCGGTAGTTCCACTGAGAGAATCCCTAGCAGCCTGGTGGGCCATCAGTGACCATCTCTTGGGAGGAGGGCACTGTGAGCATTGTTAATCATCATTACAAGTACCTGTTTCTGCCCCTATTTAAGGCAAGTGTTTCCTCTCACAAGTCGCCAGTATGTTGTATGCCTTTGTGCTGCACTAAGCAGTGTTCTCCTAAACCTGTTTTAGTCTGCTTACATCCTCCAATGTGTTTTGACTTCAGATTGTACCTGACATCGCCTCTTGCCTGCCCCATAAGAAACCTTTTCTGACTCAGATTAATCTGATTCTGGACCTACCTGTGTGTGTTTGACCCTGCCTTTGCCTCATCCCTTGTCTGTTACTTTGCCTGCTCAAACCTGTAGGTCTACTTCTTTTTTCATCTCTTAGATTGGATTATTGAGACCATGATTTGGATTGGTCTGTCTACTTGCCTTGTTGATGAACTTGGACTGTCTGACCAACTGCTCTGCATCCGATCTACGTATTTGAATGTTAGCATGTGGCTACACATTCTGTCCTGTCTGTGGTGATAATACATTGCTGCTGCAGCTAAGCGCAGCCAGAGATCTGTTTCCCTGCAAAATGAAATACTTATCTTGCTACCATAAATTTCCACTAAAAGATGCTTACCTCTCATCCCTCCTAAACCACAGGAAACCATCCAATCAACCGCTCACTACCTTGGATGTGCCAGGGTTCAGGCCATGCCAGTTCTGGGAGGTCTTCCTGGTCAAACACAATTTTCAATGTAAATTGTAACTTTTGCCGAATGACTTGTTGTGCATTTGGGTTCAACAAATCTTGGTCAGATACACCAAGACTTTTGTGGATTGATGAGAAAAAAACTGAACATAATGGAAAGTGTTACATCTGGTGTAAAAGTAACAACACTTTGGAAAAGAAACATTATACAAACAGTAAAATATAGTGGTGGTAATGTAATGATTAGGGGTTGTTTTGCTGCCTTAGGACCTGGTTTACTTGCACTGCTGAATGGAACCATGAATTCTGCTGTCTACCAAAAGATCCTGAAAAAGAATGTCTGGCAATCTGTTGATGACCTCAAGATGAAGTGCATTTGAGTTACTCAGCAGGACAAATATCCAAAACAAAAAGGCACGTCAATTTCTCAATGGCTGATGAAAAACAAACATTTTGGAGTGGCTTGAATGTCCTGACCTGCATCTGATTGAGATCTTGTGGCATGACCTTAACAATACAGTTTATGCTTGAAGACCCTCCAATGTACGTGTCTGAATTATAATAATTCTGCAGTTGTGGTTGTGGACTCTCATGAGTCCAAGAGCAGGGAGTCAGTGTTTATTCAACCAAGCTGAAGAAACATCAGAGCACAAGGGGAAGGGTGATGCTATGTGTGCTACAATAAGATTCACAAGCCTGAAAATATTTGTGACTAATCTGTGTTTTTGAGTGTATGAGCATACATTCAAATAATACCTTTTTCAGTTCGGTTTTCTAACTGTAATTGGTCATTACCCCATAACTGTAACTGTTTCTAGACCTATAACTTTGTAAATCCTTAAATACTGAAAACTGTTTGTGTGCAGGTCTCTTTCGGGTCGTATAGTTGGAGGAGTGTGGTGGTTTTTCACCCTGATCATTATCTCATCGTATACTGCTAACCTGGCTGCCTTCCTGACAGTAGAGAGAATGGTTTCTCCTATTGAAAGTGCTGAGGACCTTGCTAAACAGACAGAGATAGCGTATGGGACCCTAGACTCTGGATCAACCAAAGAGTTCTTCAGGGTAAGGTCTTCTTCATGTTCACTCCAACAGAAAGGATTTTAGTTAACACAGATTTTTAAAATTAGGTGTTAAATATTAACTGAAGGGATACAACAGTCATCTATAATAAACCTTCAGAGATTTAATGGAGTAAAATCATTTTTGAAATTTCTTAGAAAATTCTGAAGTTTGATGAATAAAGTGAAGTGAGTTTTGACTCCAAAAGAAAAAGATTATTGCTGATGTATGCAATATTATGAAAAGTCTATTCTCAAAGTATTTATGGAAGTAAAGTATGTTCTGCCCTACAATATTTGGATCTGGTGAAAGGCAGAGTTGAAGGTCAAACAAGCCAGTCATCACAGACACCAAAGTTAAAATAATTTTAGTGAGTTTTAATCTCTAGGAATTTTTGTTACCTCAAGTTACTAAATTAGTCATTTCATAACTCACCGACGTCTATGCTTCTCACAAAAGCTCTTTACAACAAATTAGGTTGTTGTATTTGTTTTATTCATCCATCCATCCACCCATCTGTCCGTCTATCAACCGTTCATCCGTCCGTCCATCAGTCCATCCATCCATCCATCCATCCATCCATCCATCCATCCATCCATCCATCCATCCATCCATCCATCCATCCATCCATCCATCCATCCATCCATCCATCCATCCACAATCCATCCATCCATCCGTTTGTCTGTTTGTCCGTCCATCTGTCTTTCTGCCTGTCTATTTTATTTCTGTCTTATGTACAAAAGATTCTTGTGTTTCGTTTTTGTTTAATTTGGGGGGTAAAGCAAAGATAGCATTTACAGTGTTTATGATTTCATGGCTTGTAGGTCAAACGTGATCTTTGAAGTTGCTAGCAGGTTTATAATGAGTTACATCAGTACATTGTTTTAATCTTTCTGAAAATCCTAAATGTAAATTCATTGCAGACTTGTTTTCAGTTTGGTCAAAGTGAAATATTTTCTCATTTCTACACCTGCACTATCCCAGCATTATAGTGTTTAAGATGAACAAATTGTAGAAATTAATTTATATTACTTTTATGTCCCATTTTTAGCGCTCTAAAATTGCCTTGTTTGACAAGATGTGGCAGTACATGAAATCGGCAGAGCCCTCTGTCTTTGTCAAAAAGACATCAGAGGGTGTACAGCGTGTCAGGAAGTCCAAAGGAAAGTATGCCTACCTGCTGGAGTCAACCATGAATGAGTACATTGAGCAGCGAAAACCCTGTGACACCATGAAAGTAGGAGGAAACTTGGATTCCAAAGGCTATGGAATCGCCACACCTAAAGGATCCCCATTAAGGTGGGTGGATCAGTATAACAATGCTGGCCAGCCTGCACTGCCATGTGCCATTTACACTAATAACCTGCTGCTTAGCATACTGTTCCCCTCTTCGTGTAGACAGAAGTTTCTTCACATGAGAACATGTGAGGAAATCATGTAATTGCTTGATGTAGCAATGAGTGTTTGTAAAGTTTTCATCACTCAGAGCACATAAGCTTGAGAAATAATCAGGACACAGTGACTGAGCACCTGCCATAGTGCCTTTGTGCTAATTAGCCTTTGTATGAGCTGGTGTGGCGCTCTTGTGCAGCTGTACTCAGAAAAATAAAATAAGCTACAATGGGGAGTACTCTCATCCCAAGTCTCAGTGCTAGATGGGTTTTTCAGTGTGCAAGTGTGATGAATGGGGCATGGCAGCTAACTCGTTGTTATAATAATCCACCTACCCTGATGACATCATCTCACTGGTTTGTATTGAAACCATGGTTACCACCTCTGACCAATGGCTAGTGGTGGTTGCTGTGAAAAGTGGGTGAGGGTTTTTATTTAATTCCATTTTTGTTTGTTTTGAGTTAAATTTCATTAAAAGCTATATTCAAACTATCACTTTCAACATCAACATGAATATTTAAATCTCCCACTATAATGACTTTATCAGATTTCAATAATAGTTCTGATAAAAAGACTGAAAATTCAGACAAGAACTCAGAATAAGCACCTGGTGGACGATATACAACAACAAGTAAAATAGGTTCCTCTGATTTCCAATTTGGGTGAGAAATACTGAGGGTCATAAATTCAAAAGAATTATAACTAGTAACTGGTCTAGAGCTAATCAATAGACCTGACTGGAAAATAGCTGCTACTCCTCCTCCTCGACCTGTTGCTGGAGGAACATGAAGATTAAGGTAGTTAGAAGGAGTTGATTCATTAATACTAACATGATCCTCCTGCTGCAGGTTTCTGTAAGACTAAATAGATCAATATGATGATCAATTATCAGATCATTAACTAACAGAGATTTAGATGAAAGAGATCTAACATTCAGTAAACCACATCTAATGGTTTTATTTACAGCTTTTATATTAGTAACTGTGTTTATTTTAATCAGATTTTTATTATTTATTTTTCTAGAACTGAATATTTGTTTATTTAATTTGAACCGTGGTTGAGCAGACACCGTCTCTACAGGAAAGTGGGAGGGTAACGACAGAGAAGCTGCAGAGAGGTGTGTAAGACTACAACTCTGCTTCCTGGACTGGACAGTGGACTGGACCCTGGTCTGGACTCTGGGCTGGACTTTGGACTGGACCCTGGACTGGACAGTGGACTGGACCCTGGTCTGGACTCTGGGCTGGATCCTGGACTGGACCCTGGACTGGACCCTGGACTGGACCCTGGATTGTCACGGTTTTGGAAAAGTAATAAATTCAGCCATATTTCTAGAAAGGAGAGCTGCACCATCCAAAGTAGGATGGATGCCGTCTCTCCGAATCAGTCCAGGTTTTCCCCAAAACGTCTGCCAATTATCGATAAAGCCCACGTTGTTATCGGGACACCACCTAGACAACCAGCGACGAAATGAAGACATACGACTAAACATGTCATCGTTTCTCAGATTAGGGAGGGGACCAGAGAAGATTACGGAGTCCGACATTGTTTTTGCAAAGTTACACACCGAAGCAACATTAACCTTAGTGACCTCCGATTGGCGTAACCGGGTGTCGTTACTGCTGACATGAATAACAATCTTACTGTATTTACGCTTATCCTTAGCCAGCAGTTTCAGGTAGCCTTCTATGTCGCCCGCTCTGGCCCCCGGAAGAAATTTGACTATGGTCGCTGGTGTCTCTAATGCCACGTTTCGGACTACGGAGCTGCCAATAACCAGAGTCTGTTTCTCAGCTGGTGTGTCGCTGAGTGGGGAAAAACGGTTTGAAACGTGGACGGGGCGATGGTGAACCGGGTGCTGCTTAGGACTATGCTTCCTTCTGACCGTCACCCAGCCGGCCTGGGCTCCCGGCTGCTCGGGATTTGCCAGAGGACGGCTAAGGTAAGCTAGTCTGAGTGGCTAGCTATAGGGACCTGACTATTTACAAAAGCACAGACCCGCGATTCCAATTCAGACAGCCTCGCCTACAAAACTACAAATAAATTACATTTATAACATGTACCATTATTATTAAAGTGGACTTATCATGAAAATTGCTCTTTTTTAGCCCTTAAATTCTTTGTGAAGTGAATTTACTACGAGTGTCTACGAGTGCAAAAAGTTTTAATCAGTCCATGTTTGTGGAGATATTTTTGTAAAAGGTTTTGGTCATATTTTTCAACCCGTTCAGTTTTCTCTATTACCTATTATGTTTTATGAACAGGTCCCGTCCTGGAAATGCCAAACATGGTCATGGACTTAAGGCTGAAGGCAGAATGAATCCACCATCTTTATTTCTCACTGCAAATTTGTGGTCCATATGCCCAAAGTACATCTGTCAAAAAGTTCTGTTGTTAGGTGTATTAATAACAAGCAGGTCATTTTGGCTAAATCACATTTAATAGCTGGTGGAAGTACACTAAGACTGATATGACCAATACAATTGAAAAAACTGTCAGAGCCGATCTCAAGTTGGAATGTTTTCTGTAGTTTTTGTACCTTTGAGGAACTATCCTGTGTTGTGGACCTGATTATTTTACTGGATTATACTCCCTGGAACTGTATTGGACAGAATGAGACCAACATCTTGCTGGAAATTATGGATGTTTTACATGTAGAAAGCGTCAAAGGTAGGTAAAATTAACTCCTGAATTTTTTGCTTTTAGTGTCAGTGCTGTGGTTGTTGCATGTCAAAAAGGTTTATATCATCATCCAACACATTTAAAGGAACCGCACCATAACAAGTTCTGCAGACTCTATCTGATCAGGGGTAGAAGAACAGCATACTACTATAAAAAACAATTCAGGCCTAAAAACTGCAGTTCCACTAGATATAAACAACAACTAAATGGTTTAGATGTAAAAAGGAAGAATTTAAAATCATGATATTTCTCCTTTAAAGGAGGCAGATGAATGACTGAACATCTGACACACAGAACAAGTCAAGACAGGAGAAGGTTAGAGAGAAGCCATGCTGGGCTAGTTAGCAAACCTTACCATTTCAATAAAAGTTAAGAAAAGTTAAAAACCAAAGAATCCCTTGACATGAGAGTGCAGAACAACTGCTAGCCATATTCCACCTCCATTATCCATTAGAGTCTCCAAACCTTTCTAACAGACACTGACAGACGCCCTAAGGGCCAATAAGAGCTGCTTTATGTCAGTTTAGTTTTGTTCACACTCTAGTCTCTGGAATGCAACTGTGGACGTGAGCAATGCGCACGTTGGTGGGGGCATGGGCTGTTTACCTTAGCAGTAATGGAGGTCTGTGACGCAATTCTTAAGCGAAACAAGACTAATAAACAACTGATGGACGAGAGGCTGACACCAGCACATTATGCAGAAGACGAGGGTGGGAAATTTAATCGTGAAGCTCTGATGTTGCACCTGTCCGACCATTTAGTCTAAAAATAAAGTTTTGATGTTTCTGATATTGTTTCTGTCTTGTCCTCTTCATTACTAAAACGTTTAATATAAAATATCTGCTAGTTATTACCAAAGCATGTTCATTCTGAAGACACGCTCATAAATTCTTCTCCAAATAAAAACATCCTGATGGGATTTTACTTACACAAACCCCATGTAGCCTCCACATAAGGCTGAATGGAGCTGTTATATTGTAGAGTAAAAAACACAAATTTTTTTATTTAGCCGTACTTTTCCTTCAACTACGCTAAACAAGAAGTGTTCTAGAACCTTGACTGGATTCATAATAAAAGCATTCATATTTGCTTTAAAATAAAACTGACCAAATAACGAAAGATGTTTAAATATAGCATCACTTACAAGTTGAGTGATATAACCAGTTCTTAAAGAGAAGAACAAGCAGAAACAATTGTTGTAGCTCAGAAAACTTCATTGCACACTTTTTATTTTATTTATTCACAAAAGGAAGCGGTGAAGGAGCTTCTCAGCAGCACCCAGTCACGTCGCCATTCCTCTGCAGAGTAGCTCACTTCTCTGTGGAGTTCGGTCTCCGATTCCCTGGCCACATCTACTCCATCAAACCACCGACATCGACCACTTAAAATGAATCACAACTCACCCTTACAGCTGCCATGTCCTCGCCAAACATTCTCCTTTTCCCATAAAAAGCATCCATGTCCTGGAACCACTTCCATCACTTGTGGACGGCTCCACTCCGACCGTTGCAGGTTCTTGGTCACTCTGTACTCACATTTGAGTTTTTTCACCTTGTCACGGCACTGCTTTTGTAGTTGCCATATTAGAAATCATGTAAAAAAAAATAATAATAACATGCGTTGCTGGAGGCTGCTGTGTTAAATCCCATCGGCATGATTCTGTGTTATCACATGCACACTGCCGGGCCAAACGGTGGTTAACCCTACGTAGGTAGGTGAGTCACTGGCATCAGTTTACTGGACCAATCAGTTCATAGGTGGGCGTGGTGATTAGGCATCGGGTAGGTTTGGTCTTGCTCAGACCACTCAGCCAGCGGTTCTAAAAAAGGTGCCTGTTAGGGCGAGATTTGGTGGTGTCAGCCAAGTATAAACAAAGCAGGAACGGGTCCGTACCGACACCATTCGGCCCATGTATGAAAGCGGCATTATACTGTTGATACAGAGAGATTTCTCAATGTCATCAGAACACTGAATGTCTGAGAGACTGATAAGCTATGAGCTGCAAATCTAGTCTTGGCCCAAAGTGTTAGATCACTGTGACCCTAACCCTAAATTCCTTCACAATTTCCCCACTTCTCGATACTATAAAACCCCTTCTTTAGTGATCAATAACCTAAAGTATGATCAACAAAATAAACATAATACCCTCACAATCATATTTAAAAGACAAAAAATATATATAAAATAAATCAAAATGTAAATAAAACACATATACAAAAGGCAGAAAGAAAGAAATAAAAAGAACCCCTAAAGTGTCAAATGACCTACAATTAAAAGTAAAAGATACTCAAAGAAGCAATTAGACTCTTGTTGTGTACATTACTCTGTACGGAGGTGAAAACCCTATTTACAGGTCTCTTCCATTCTCTTCAGGGCAACCGCCGACACGTGACCTTGGCACAGAAAAGCATACTTAATCTGGTTTAAAATAGGGATGTCCAGATCCGATCAAGTGATCGGAAATCGGGCTCGATCACGTAGTTTAAGACTCGATCGGAATCGGACGTTACCTCCCGATCAGGACTTGGACATACACTCACCGGCCACTTTATTAGGTACACCTGTCCAACTGCTCGTTAACACTTAATTTCTAATCAGCCAATCCCATGGCGGCAACTCAGTGCATTTAGGCATGTACACATGGTCAAGACAATCTCCTGCAGTTCAAACCGAGCATCAGTATGGGGAAGAAAGGTGATTTGAGTGACTTTGAACGTGGCATGGTTGTTGGTGCCAGAATGGCTGGTCTGAGTATTTCAGAAACTGCTGATCTACTGGGATTTTCACGCACAACCATCTCTAGGGTTTACAGAGAATGGTCCGAAAAAGAAAAAATATCCAGTGAGCGGCAGTTCTGTGGGCGGAAATGCCTTGTTGATGCCAGAGGTCAGAGGAGAATGGCCAGACTGGTTCGAGCTGATAGAAAGGCAACAGTGACTCAAATAACCACTCGTTACAACTAAGGTAGGCAGAAGAGCATCTCTGAACGCACAGTACGTCCAACTTTGAGGCAGATGGGCTACAGCAGAAGACCATGCCGGGTGCCACTCCTTTCAGCTAAGAACAGGAAACTGAGGCTACAATTTGCACAAGCTCATCGAAATTGGACAATAGAAGATTGGAAAAACGTTGCCTGGTCTGATGAGTCTCGATTTCTGCTGCGACATTCGGATGGTAGGGTCAGAATTTGGCGTCAACAACATGAAAGCATGGATCCATCCTGCCTTGTATCAACGGTTCAGGCTGGTGGTGGTGGTGTCATGGTGTGGGGAATATTTTCTTGGCACTCTTTGGGCCCCTTGGTACCAATTGAGCATCGTTACAACGCCACAGCCTACCTGAGTATTGTTGCTGACCATGTCCATCCCTTTATGACCACAATGTACCCAACTTCTGATGGCTACTTTCAGCAGGATAATGCGCCATGTCATAAAGCTGGAATCATCTCGGACTGGTTTCTTGAACATGACAATGAGTTCACTGTACTCAAATGGCCTCCACAGTCACCAGATCTCAATCCAATAGAGCATCTTTGGGATGTGGTGGAACGGGAGATTCGCATCATGGATGTGCAGCCGACAAATCTGCGCCAACTGTGTGATGCCATCATGTCAATATGGACCAAACTCTCTGAGGAATGCTTCCAGCACCTTGTTGAATCTATGCCACGAAGAATTGAGGCAGTTCTGAAGGCAAAAGGGGGTCCAACCCGTTACTAGCATGGTGTACCTAATAAAGTGGCCAGTGAGTGTATATGTACACACCAAACTTTTGGTCTGTACTATATCTATCTTCTAATTAGTTGTTAATGCATCTATACACCTTTTCATGTGACGTTAGTATCCGGGACAGTTTCCCTCGCAACCCGCAGCCGCCATTTTAAGAGGGGACTCGTTTCCATGACGACCAACCGCAACGTGTGTGAAAATGTGAATGTTAACAGTCCTGTAGTCTACACAACAGTGGAGAAGATGAGGACTTATAAAATCCTCGGTGCGTATATTTTCTTCGAGGTAAGTTTTTTAATTGGCTTGGTGGATGATGCTGTGCATGCGTTTAGCATGAGTTCCAGTGTTAGTTTATAGTCATATTAAATCTCTATGATATTATCTTAAACTGGTTCATGGAGTGGAGTTGATCACTTCCTGCATGCAGAAGACACCCCATGATCATGTTACTCTTTCTGCAGTGTCTGTCGTTCTGATCAGCTTATTTAATTATATAATTTTTTATTTAATAACGTAATGGCCATCCACAGGTTTGTGTGCGTTCGGACTGTTTGCGTGCTCACAGTACAGAAATGCGCTCTCGTCATGTTCGTTTTTGAGTTCAAGTTCAAGTTCACTTTATTTATAAAGCACTCTTACACTGACAGGCAGATCAAGGTGCTTTACAACAATAAAAACGGGAGAAAGAAATAAAGCAAAAATCGGATCGGGACTCGGTATCGGCCGATACTCAAAATCAAATGACGCAGACTCGGACTCGAGGTCAAAAAATCTTGATCGGGACATCCCTAGTTTAGAACCCTTATTATTCTGACATACAGTGACCATTTAAAGTGTCAAACTGTTAAGGCAGTGAAACCCACCCCACAACCAAAGATAAAATAAAATAAAAACAAAGGTAAACAAAATACGAGAAAAAAATTTAAATAACAAAAAGTTAAAAAAAAAAACAGAAAAGACAAAATAAGAAAAAAAAAACACAAAATAACCCCATAAGGAATAATGAATTCCAAAAAAACTCCTAACTAATTAATAAAGTAATAACCATCACACCCAAAACACAGGTCAGTCCCCCTTTTTTTTTTTTTTTTACCATGTACTGTCTGGAAGTAAAGCAGTCAGAATTGATGTCCAGATGTCCGGGCGACTGTGGATCAGTGGTTAGAGCGGTCTTCTCCCAATCGAAAGATTGGTGGATTGATTCCGGCTTCTATCGCCACATGTCGAAGTGTCCTTGGGCAAGACACTGAACCCCATGTTGCCCCTCGATTTGCACATCGGGTTGTATGAGTGTATGAGCCCCTACCCTCTCCCCCCGATCAACATATCGGGTTGTGTGAATGGGTAAATGTAAAACTTGTAGTGTGAAAGGGATTTGAGTGGTCTGAATGACTAGAAAAGCGCTATACAAATACAGGACATTTACCATTTACATAGAAATGCCTGACAGATTTGTTCTCACAAGCTGAGCATGCAGTAATCACTACAATGTTCAGCTTGTTACTTTTATTCATTGTGACAAGACAAGACCATAGGCAACGTCCAGTGCAACCACACCGCAACCACAGGCCCCATCAGCAGCCAGCCACCCCCAAGCACCCCAAGACGCAGATCTGAAGTCCAAGACCCAAGGGCAGCCCCCCCAAAGCAGGTATCTGACGGAGCCAGGAAGCGCTCAGCCCACCAGCCAGCCACTGGGAGCAGGCCAGTACACACACCTCAGCACCCAGCCCCAAACTCTAGAAACCCCCAGTGCATGAGCTGGTGGGGGAACCAGTAAGCAGTGGGGAACTTGGTGGGGGGAGATAGGCACTCATAAAGGGGCATAAGGTATTGACAGAGGGGGAGTGTAAGACCCACCCTGACACATAGACAAAGACCGACAGATATACACAAACAGCCATACACATACACAAGCATAGCTTCCCACCCTCATGCACACATACGCAAACTCTACCATACACACCAACGTGAACAGAAACCAAAAAAGATACCAAAGACATACTTACACACTCTACACTCATGGATCTAGGTACCAGTACCCCCAAGGTGGCAACTAAACCCAGACCCAGGTGTTGATCACTTCCCCCCTGTGGCAGAACAAAGCAGACCACCAGGAACGCCCTGGAACCGACTCCTGACCCTGACTAGATGGCCAGGTCCTCCCTCGTCCCCCAGCCCCAGGCGGCAAGCAGAGAACAGGGATGTGAGAAGACCCTGAGCCTCACTCCTCCCACTCAGATTAATTAATGCTGTTGGATGTTCTAACATGCATTTAAAACAGAGGGCTAGGGTCCAGCCCACCCTCAGGAGCCCTACATGTGTGTAATGTGAATATGTATATAGAGAGATTATCTAAGCTGTGGGTTAAAATTCGGATAAAGTCTGCCACCAGGGTGGAAAGAACCTGCATCCCAAGGCCCTGTGTTGTGGAGAGGATTGTGTGATGGAGTGGGAGGAGGAAAGCTGGACGGGATGGGGAGGAAAGGACTGGGAGGAAGATTCCCTCCCAGGGAGCCAGCTCCCCTACTGACCCCCATAAGCAACCCCATTCCCCACAGCCCACCAAGAGCAGGGAAACCTGGCAGCGGCCACCCAGCACCATCCCAAAAGGAGAACCTAAACCCACCCCAGCTTCCATTCAGCACTCATACTGTAAAAAGACAATAGACACCTAGGATGAGTCCTCCCCTCTCCTCCCCCCACCCCCAGAGCAATCCCCCCATGGGCGGGATTACTCTTGTAGATGGTAGAGCTCTCCCCACAAACCTCCAGATGCCCCAGTCCCACTGACACACCAGAGGCCCCCGGCCCAGGGCCAAGCACAAGGGAGGGTGATGACCAACAACCCTGGCGGCCTACCAACCAGGACCCAGCGCCACCAGGACCCAACCCCGTGGAAGACCACCCCAGGACTCCCAGACCCCTGACCCACCCCAGTCGTTCTCAGGAGCACTATAGCTACCCGACTGGCAACCTGTGCCCGCCAGCACGAACCCCCCAGCAACCCTGCACGCAGCCGCCAGACAACGGCATCCAGAGGTCACCACAGTCTGACCGGGCCAGGGGAATGGCACCCTGCACCGACCAACCGACCACAGCCACCCCAAGTGGGCCCTCAGGCTCCCCAAGCCCAGACAACCCCAGATTGGCTATCAGTCACCAGGACAAGATCAGGAGCTCCACCCCCACTAAGTGATGGAGCTGGTTAGAGGAGCCCAGAGAAATTTGTCTGATGTAGAGGAAAAGCAGTTTCAAGACTAATATGGTCCATCAATAGGTCTTTATATTGTTTAATACTAAGATTGTTTTTATTCCAGTTCATAAGGATTGTCTTCTTAGCAATGCATAAGGCGATGAAAACCATGTGGACTGTGTTCGACTTCATACCAACATTTTCTAAATCACCCAGAAGGCAAACTGATGGAGCAGCAGGAATGTTACATTTCAGACAAGTTGATAAGTCTTCACATATCTTATGCCAGAATCTTTGAACAGGTGGGCAGAACCAGACAGCATGGATGTAATCATCAGGTGAATTGCTTGTGCAATGTGAGCAGGTGTTAGATGGAATGAAACCCATCTTGAACATTCGTTGACGTGTGATGTGTTCTGTGGAGGATTTTGTATTGTATTAATTGCAGGTTTGCATTTCTTGTCATTTTAAATATTTTTAAGCATGTAAGTGACCAGAAGCTCTGGTCAAAGCTGACTGATAAATCCGCCTCCCATTTTTCAATAGGAAGGGATATTGAGTCATCAATTTTAGAGAGTATGCCATATATTTTAGACATTAATTTAGGGTTATTTTTCACAAGAGATTTAATCTGACGATATTCTAGAAACTTATTCCTGTTAATTCCATACTGCAGAACTAAACTGTCGAATGGAATAAAGTATGTTCCTTCAACTATATGTTCCAAATATTTGATACCTTTACTGCTCCAATCTGAGAAGTTTATCATCTTATTGTTTTGTAGGATATCAGGGTTGTTCCAGATGGGTGTACGTTTGCATGGGATAAGTGAAGACTCAGTCATATTGAGAAACTGCCACCAAGCTGCCAGAGAAGAGCTGATATTAATGTTTTTAAAGCAGACATGTCTTTTAATATTTAGGCTAATGAACGAAAGGTCTGACATTTCTTTGTTACTGCAAAGCGCCTGTTCTACATCTAACCATGGCTCATCCAAGTTGCTTTTTTTAATCCATCTTAAGATGTACTGTAACCTGTTTGCTAAGTAGTAGTGGTGAAAGTTAGGGAGATCTACTCCTCCACAATCTTTGGGCCTCTGTAATGTTTTTAGACTAATGCGGGGTTTTTTTCTTTCCATAGGATTTTAGAAATGGATGAGTCCAGAGATCTAAACCAGTCCAATGGTGGTCTATTTGGAATCATTGTGAATAAATAATTTACTCTTGGTAAAACCATCATTTTAATTGATGCAACCTTTCCCATGAGTGATAAAGGTAGTGACTTCTATCAGGTCAGATCATCTACAACTGTCTTTAAAGGTGGGGTGTAATTCAGTTGAATCAAGTCTGAGATGTTGGGGGAAACATTAATACCCAAGTATTTAATATTTCCCGACTGTAACTGAGTTATTGGGGAGTTATGGAGAGAACAGTTTACTGGCATAACTGTTGATTTTAACCAATTTATTGAATAATTTGAAATATTAGAGAAATAATTTATGAGTTTGATCTCCTCATTGAGTGAGTTTTATGAATCTTTAAGAAAGAGTAGCACATCATCAGTATAAAGACTGATTTAATGTTGCACGTTCTTGCATTATGCCTTCGATGTCTTTATTTTGCCTAATCGCTGCTGCTAGCGGTTCAATAAATATAGCAAACAGGGAGGGGGAGAGAGGACATCCCTGTCTGGTGCCCCTCTGGAGAGTGAAACTGGCAGATGTTTGGTCATTTGTCCTGACACAGGCTGTTGGAGAGTTGTATAGTATTTTTAACCAGTTTAAAAAATAATTTCCAAATCCAAATTTGTGCATTACCGCAAAAAGGAATTTCCAGTTAACCCTATCAAAGACTTTTTCTGCATCCAATGATAGAATTGTGGTTTCAAGATTTCTAATGTATGCAAATTCTATTAAATTAAATAATCTACGTGTATTTGTGGAAGAATGCCTCCCTTTTATGAAACCAGTTTGATCAGGATGAATTATGGCAGGTGTAACCTTCTCCAATCTATTAGCTAAAGCTTTGCATATTATTTTAAGGTCTACATTAAGTAGGGAAATAGGATGGTAACTAGTTGGAAAGACAGGGTCTTTACCAGGTTTTAGCAGAAGACTAATGTTAGCAGTATTCATGTTTGGTCACATTCTGTCATTTTCCTTTATTTCCTGCAACATTCTCTGGAATGTTGGTGCCAGTACAGTCCAGAATTCTTTATAGAACTCAGATGGAAAACCCATCTGGACCTGGAGCCTTTTTGTTTGGCATGATTTAAAGGGCTTCCTGGAGTTCAGCTGATGTTAGTGGTGAATCCAGGGTTGATGTTTGGTCATCTGATAATTTAGGAAGTGTTATTTTATCAAGAAACTGATGGATCTCTTCATCTGATGGATTTATCTGTGGAGAATATAAAGTCTTAAACTTAAAAACGTAAAATTCTCTGAATATGTTGTTAATTCTTTCAGGGTTGTAGACATTATTACCTGTTGCATCTTGAATGGTGCATATTGTTGTTTTTTCTTTATTTATTTTTAACTAATTGGCTAGAAACTGACCTGATTTGTTAATTTATTCAAAAATTTCAAGGCGAAGTTTTTGTACTAAGAATTTCTTTTTTTTATTAATTATTTAATTTAGTTATAGTTTTGCTTTTTGAGTATTTTGTTCAGTGTTTCTTCTTGGAGATGTAGGTTTCTTCTAAGAAGTTAATATTTGCCTCTAAATTCTGGATATCTTTGTTTTCTTTTTATATAATGAGAAGGAGATTATTCTACCTCTCATCACTGCTTTCCCTGCTTCCCAGAGCACAGATGCTGATGTTCCTGGTAAATCATTACATTCTAAATAGAAAGACCACTCATTTTTAAAATACTCAATAAACAGTTCGTCTTTCAGCAGTGACGTATTAAACCTCCAGTTTTGAATTAGCGGAATGACATTTTTATTTTTTAGAGTTAAAGACACAAGAGCATGATCGCTGACAGCTACAGGGTGGATCTCAGTGTCTGAAATGTCACTCAGTAGTGAGCTACTCAATATAAAGTAATCCAGACGAGAGTAAGAGTGGTGGACATGTGAGAAGAAGGTATATTTTCTAAGGTTGGGATGAAGAGTTCACCTTAATTGTAATTACTCATGTACTGTTTCACTAAGCTGGTAGACTGCCAGCAGCGCTGAGTTCCTGCTGTATTCAGCCTGTCCATTTCTTCATTTAACCCAAAGCCCCAATAATCAGTGAACAGTCTGAGTGCTCAGAGAGTGCAGTGAAAAAATGAGGGATCATCAACATTTGGTCCATAAATAATAACAATTAACAATCTTTGGTTATGGATTGATAATTTTGATAATGATAAATCTACCCTCAGGGTCTATAACTGTATTTAATACTGAAAAATTTACATTTTTATGTAATAAAATGGCTACTCTCCTTTGTCTAGTGTTAAAGCAGAAAACACACGAGGAAACTCAGGAGTTTGAAGTTCATCAGTAACTGTAGCATCTTTATGAGTCTCTTGTAGTAAAACCACATCTGCCTCTAACTGTTTAAGCTGGTGAAAAATCTTTAACCTCTTTTCTCTCCATGTACATTCCATGTGACAAACCTTAGTGTACCCATGGTTTTATGTGTGTGGATAATGCTGGACGCTTTGTGTCACGCACAGATGAATGAAGAGAAAAAGTGAGAGATGCCTGACACTCATATGTGAAGGTGCACGCCAGAAAAAGCATTAAAAAGACCCATGTGCAGTAAATTGTGTTTATGCTGTACGACTATATGTGTGTGCACATTGCTTCTAAATGTACGGGTGTTTGTCTGTATGTGATTCCTGAATATGAGCACTGTCAGCTGAGATGCTCGTCGGATGTGTGTGTGTGCTTTGACGCTGTAGTTTGAACTGACTTTAAAGTCTTTTGTGTATAAAAGGTGCAGAAACAGAGAAAGAAAAAGGGAAGTAAAAAATGAGAACAGTGAAGGTGAGAAGAACATGATGAACGGATCATGATAAGTGGAGATTCACAGAGTGCGCACCAGTTGTTTAATATAGACAAGGTGAAACCCAGTGAAAGTAACATAAAACGATTGACCTGGTTGTGGTTTTAGAGGAGCCGGTCTGTCACTCCTCGTTCCATGAAGAACTGGTTGTTCACAAACGGTTTGTCCACGCTGATGACGGCCCGACTCCCTTCTTGGATTAATTTTTTGTGCAAATGGAAGATGACACGGCGGCAATCCAGGATCTCCCGAAGGAACTGGTCGTTCACGCTGAAGTCCTTCCCCTTCAGTTCTCTCCCGTGGCTTTTAACAAGTTCTTTTTGCTTGTTATGTTTGCCACGACAGGCCTTCTGCCGTCTGCTCTTCTGGCTCCCAGGTGATGTACCTGATGGAAGGTCATGTTTTGGACTGTCTCCTCCAGAATCTTCATGTGGTTTTGAAGGAAATCTTTGATTGTTTGCTCGCAGTTCTCTGGCTGTCCTCCTGTCTGCTCCGGGATGTGAACACCAGGTTGTCCCTCATGCTGCGGGCCTGAAGATCTAAAACAGCCTCCTTGAGAGTTTTGTTTTCCTCCGAGAGCCGACCCACATCTTCAGTGAAAGAAGACACGGATTCTCAGAGGCCAGCCGCTCAACCTGCTCCTGGCTGTATTCAAGGGATTCCCTCAAACTCTGGAACTTTTTATGCAGAACTTCAACCAGATGGAGACGTGTATCAAAACTAGAAAGTCTTTGATCAATGGACTCCAAAATGTCGACCATCTCTTTCCTGGATGACACTGCTGCTTCAGGTAAGTCTTGAGGTCTGCTTCTTTTATTCCCCTGGGTGGTGTTGTTCACTGCGGCCTTGTTGGTCTTGGGTCCCATGACGACGCTGACAAACACTTGATCTATGTAACTCTGTAAACTTTCTAAATCTTCCACACTGTCCTCCAGGATGGCAAAAACAGTGAGGGGTTGTATTTTACTGTTATTCACGCTGTCTTAACACAAGCTGCCGATGTTTTTGCAAATAGTTTAAATTGTTTGTTAATACGCGGCCATTCACTTCAAACGCTCCGTGTGTCCCGCGTGATCTTCTTCAGCGCATGCTCCGTCACACGTCTCGCTCTCTCACATGTCTCACTCAGTCTCTTTTAATCAAACCTACAGTTCCATATCTGCTTAGAAGCCAAAGGATAAATACAAGGACTAAAGGAAGATTCACCCCCTGACCGTGACCGGAACCTGTCTATGCCGATGAACCACTCACCCTGGAATCCTGCCCCTAAAGAGAAGAAAAAGCCTGTACTAACAAAGTCATCTACCAGATAAACAGTGCACAAAAACAATACAGAATACACAGACTAAACAAACAAAAATAACACTACTAAAACAAGACTAACAGGAACCAACCTCTTGAGAGTTGATGTCCACCATGACCCTGGAGAAACAACATGCAGGCCCCCCTGAGCCTGGCCCTGCTATGTGAAAACCCAGGTTGACTTAGGTTGGTTGAAACCTGTTCCCACCTGACTAACATTGACCTCGTTATTGTACCTTAGCTGAGGCCAGAATACAAATCATCCATCATTGAGAGCAGTCAGTCAAATGTCAGCGGCATAAGCATGAGACTCTGGCCCTCAAGGCCAATGAGAGGCCAATTTAAATGGGTTCTTGGGACAACTAAAAGAACTTCTAACCTCCTCATGATGGAGCAAGACCACACAAGAATTAAAAAACAAAAAGTAGTATTTTAAAATGGATCCTGTACATAACTGGAAGC